>VURO01044810.1:0-13421 GCA_015108175.1 Pelvicachromis taeniatus | reverse complement strand
GTGTTTCGGGGGCGGAGCTTTGGCGGATCAATTCTTCTGCCCATCAATCACGGGCGCGGAGCAGGAGGGGCAGACGTGCAGAAGTTTCAGGGCAGCATAGATTGATACAGTGCCCGGGAGATATGCACAGAAGCGGCGAAATTGTGCTCACACTGACCAGCAAGAAGTGAGACTGCAGAGGAGGACTGCGAGCAAGCGCCACACAAAGTAAGGAGCAGTTTTAATGCAGGCAAAATGTGTATTTGTCGTATAAGACGCACCAACTCTCCCCCCCCCCCAGTTGTGGGGAAGAAAAAGTGCGTCTTATACGGCGAAAAATACGGTAATTTTTATAGAAGATATCTAAGGGATTACAGATGTAATTAAGTTTCTGTAGATTGGCAGAAGGGGTCATTATCTGGTCCGGCCTACATAAACTTAAAGTGGGCTGTATGTGGTCAATGATGTACGATGACTTTGGCATCCTTGTTCTATGGGATCTATCGAGATCTGGTGACTGTCGAGGCCATTTGATTGCAGTGAACTAATTGTCATGTTCAAGAGTTTGAATTTGAGATCATCTGAGATGGATACACTGTGATTATAAAGGGATGGACAAAATCATCAACAATACTCAAGATAGGCTGTGCCATGAATCGCCATGTGAAGCAGGCAGGATAGGACCCAAACAGACACTAAATTAAAATACAAGACTGAAACCTTCAAAAGTTTCACTTTGAGTGTATTTCATTTCATAAGACTTTATTTATCCCCGAGGGGCAATTAGGGGGACCACATTCTGGCCAGACAAACATTACAAACAACACATGAGGAATACAGGTCAGAATGGGTAACATGTGAAGCACAATGAAATACACAACATCAGGAGAGAATAAGTGTGTGGAAAAAAAACCCACTCTAGTCATACAGGGCTCCAAACAGAGGCCTGTATAAGTACAGTAAAAAAAGAAAAACCACCACAGCACATAGAGGCACATAGATCAGCACATCTAACAACATCAGTCACATGACAAGCCACTGTGGGTGGGAGGGGTTAACAGATGACAGATGGGCGTTTCCCGGCGCTCCCCAGACTCGCTGCCTATACGACTGAATGTGTATAAATAAGAATTTCTAAATAATCTACAAACCTGACAAATATTATAATATTATATTTCTCAATAATGTAACTACAAGACAAAGTAAAACATAAGTATCATCAGACCAGCTGTTTTTAATTCTCAAAATATCAGACATATTAGATGCATCTTCTTGAATAAAGATTGAACTGCTTTCCGCTTGTAAGACAATAAAGCAAAGTAAGTCCAATTTAATTGTAAAATATCCTCTAAACACACATGTACATGATTCTTAATGACCGTATTATTATAAAAGCACTTTACACTTTTCCAATTATATTTGATGAAACATTGGGCTTTTACTAATGTGTGCAGCTCATAAAGAAAATGTTTTTTGTTGTTGTTTTTTGTTTTTAAATGTTCATTGTTTACAACTAAAACCAGCCAACACAAGCAGCACATCTGAAGTACTGTGAAAACATCTCTGTTGATCTTACCTGCAGTTACAGACACTCTGCAGCAGAGGAGTAGCAGAATAATCATCCTCAGGTTAAATATATTGGAGTTATTTAACTTTGCCATACTTCTGTCCGTCTTTCTTACTTGGTTGTCGTCTCTTTTCTTCTCTGTACTTTTTAAACTTCTGCTTCTGTGAGAAAACTGGGAAGTGAAAGAAATAAGTCAACTACATCTGACAAACAAACAAGCAAAAGAGGAAGAAGACCATGAACCAGCCACACAACTAACAGAACCAAACCAAAAGCAGGGCAGACAGTAATTCTGATGGAAATCAGGATAAACCTGAGCAAGTATTTTTAAATTCTTTCATTACTTGTTACCATGTATTTTATGGCAATGGAGCTTCATTTATTTGGGGGTGATGGAGCTTTGTTAATGATGGCTTTCTGTTGTGTTTGGTTCAGCGTGAACATACTCAGAGTTGATTGAACAAACTCTGATCAACTCTTCTGGAATTGGAAGCTGAATGCCCGTGTTAGAGGTAACCAGCTCAGAGTTTATGCGTAGACTGATGATCCTGCTGGAACACGTCCCAATTTTAACCCTGAGTTGAGGGATAATCTGGGATTTCCATCCTGGAGAGAGTTAACTTGACCTCTAAGTTGGTTACTGTGGCAATAGCTCCATCATCAGTCAGTGCTTGAAGTGGGCTGGAACGCAGCGGAACGCTGTTCCGGAACTTGGGTATTTTCGTCTTTTGGGTTCCGCCACTTTTTTCTGCGTTCCGGTACTTACTGAATAGACAATATCACAAGACCGATAAAAGACGACATCAGAGTTCCTGCACTTATTTTTTCCCACTTCAAGCACTGTATACAGTTCAGCAGTTTATTGTTTGACAAACTACAAGGGCTGGCCCCTCTGCTGCAGGATAGATCTGATGGTTTGTGACATGAAAGCCAGCGTGCTGAAAACGTGACAGAAGAGCCAGATCTTCTGTCATGGTTTGAAACTCAGAGGTTTCAAACCTGTAGGTGTAATGTGCTTGTTTCTACTCGAAGATCACCCAGAAAAGCAGCAAAAACCAGGTGAACGTCCAAGTTATCTGTTTGAAAACGGAGGTTGTTTTGAATGTTAAAACATGATATTACCAGAATAATTAGAACTTAACATATGCAGAGACCTATTTAATATTCTGAGGTTTAGTTTATGTTCCTGGTTTCTTATTGTTGTGTTTCTGCTTTGTGTAGTATTTGCATATTCTGGTCTTAACTTTAGCATCTAGTCTTTCGGTTTCTGTTTCCATCCCTCTCTTGTGTTCCATGTTTAGTCATTCTTGTCTTCATGTTTGTTTATTTTGTGTCCCCATATTTTATGTTCCTTTCTGCCAAGAGAGACATGATAAAACCACGCTTAGACTGTAATTTTTTTTCAGTTTAAAATGAAAGCAGAAGAGACATGTCTTTTAGAAACTTTTAAAATGAACAAAGTGAGTGCTCCCATTTATCCAGGTTTGACATTTAATCTCCTAATTTGTCTGTATTTATGTTTGCAAGAACCTACAGCTTGTGTCAGTTTCTTCTGTCTTTAAAGTGTGAGCAAGTAAACTTGGATGAAGAACTAAGGAAATTTGTTTGTTCAATTATTTCTTTGTAACTATGTTTCTTGGCAATACATTTGATAGCATTTGAAAGCCTGTCTCTTTCTCCTTAATGCCTCATTTGTTAGGAAAATGAATCACGTTGCCACAGGAGACACACCCTTTACTCTGAAAGCACCTTTGCAGTCTCTTCCCTTTGTGTATTTAAATGGCAAATACACAAACACGTGTCATTCACTCTTATTTTATCCTTAAATGTAATTATTTTATACAAATGGAAATCTTTATATGTATGATATCTATGCTGTGCATCCTCCAGCTTATGTAACTTGATCATATTTGGATTGGGAGCCTTTGATCCTTCTATAATCATAGGTAACACACGTGTTGTCACGTCAGACAAACCCTGCTGCTGCTTTTCTGGTGTGACTAAGATACAAACAATGAGAAAATCGCATAAGTTAAAGCAACAGTGGTAAGCTTCACTAATTCTGCTGGCGGTGCTTTGCAGAAGGCTCAGTCACAGTGTTAGAGCGCCACCACTGGACTCAAACGGCACTCCATCTCTGCGGCTTTCTGTGAAACCACGTGACCCCTCTGTTACGTTTCGTTTTTGTGTTTATGACACCCGATCTGGTTCAAGCGTTGGCACACAACCCGAGAACAAAGAATAGGCTGTTATCTGATACATGTGTGCCAGGGCGTTAAGGCTTCTTGTCTGCCTTGTTCTGCAACGTTCCTGCAATGATCAAATGAAACAATCAGCTATTAAATTTTTTAACCAGATTAGACGGACATCAAATTAAAAATAAAGTGTACAGTGTACAACTTTTAATCTGTAAAGTACTGAGATACTAAACTCATAGAGTGAAGTCATTTACGATTCATTCTGTATGCAGAAAAACTTACTGTCTAAATCCAAGGCCGATACACTCAGTAAGTTGCTTTTACAATGTAAAAACAAAGGCTGTGTGTTTGGGTTTAAGACGTTTTATTTTTTCTGTTTCTCTTGTCCTCATTTGACCCTCGGTTCTCCGATAACCTGCTTCCTGTAACGCAGCACGGTACGCGCTGTTTGGTTATTATTTGCCAGAGGGCGCCATCTAGCGGCTGGATGGCAGTACTTCTGAATGTAATTTTTAAGACGTATTCTTTTAAGCTACTGTAAAAGCTTTGTTTTTAAGCTTCCAGTTTCTTTAATTGTCCAGATACACATTCACTCTTATGGCCGCTAAATCTATATATATTTTAAACTTGTTGCCTGTTTTTGTGTATTTCACAGAGAGCTCGTTATTAAGTGAAAGTGAAACTAAACTTGATCTCGGACTTGAAGGGGAAAACCAGCCATCTAAACCTTGTTTAGTCCGTTTGATTGCAGCTAGCCGAGTGTACCTGTCTGTGAGCAAACACGGATAAACATGACGGAATTATCTACCATCTATAAACTCTCTCTGATCGCCGTTACCTGCTTTATTCAAGGTAAGCTAGTCAAGCTCATTTTTGCTCTGCTGGTCTGACAAACAAAACTACATCAGTGCATGCTGTATTACTAATATTATAAACCGCACATGAAAGAAATCCTTTTGTATATGCACGCGAGTCCTCTATCTGTTCAGTAAGATCCAGAAGTTGCGAAACAGTTGGTTGAAACAGCTCGGACTTTAACGTCTAAGTTTAACGCTGATTAAACATAATAAAGTTCATATTTGATGACCCTCGTGCAAGCCGAATTTAAAATAATGTCCAGATGCGTCTTAAAACGTGTAAGTGAATGATAGAGGTGTATGCATGTTTAAGTTTAACAAAAAATAACCTTAAATTATTACGTCTTTAACATGGAGTTCTGCGTGAAACGCTGAGCGAGTGGCGCACGCCTCTTTTCGTGCCCACAAAGTGATCGTCTGCCCAAATGAGATTTCCGGTATTTGCCAAATAGTGATCAGCCGTATTTAAACTGCTGTAAATGACTTTGATATGTGAAAGAACGTAGAAGCTGCAATCAGTTTTTGACAAAGTAATCCTTTATTTATCGAGTGAAAAAGTGTCATTGACATTAAAAATGTCTCCTTTCAGATGTATATGGCCAATATCGTATATGGAAACTGCAACAAATATAACAATAGTTCAATAAAGATTGTTTAAGTGGCCAAAAAGGTCTGGATTGATTATGAAGTAGGCACAGTAAAGCAATAAAAAAATAAAAGAGTCATAAAAATACTCTTTATTTTATATATAAGCCCTTTGTAAATCCTCCTGACTACAGTCTATTTACAAATACAAGGTTCTTATTGAAGCAGTGGTGTCTTCACTTCAGTGATTATTGGGGTGGCTGTAGCTCAGGTGGTACCTCCGCACCGGAAGGTCGGTAGTTCGATCCCAGGCTCCTCCAGTCTACATGCCAAGTATCCTTGGGCAAGATACTAACCCCATGTTTGCCTACTGGTGATGGTCAGAGGGCCCGGTGGCGCCTGTGTCCGGCAGCCTCGCCTCTGTCAGTGCGCCCCAGGGCAGCTGTGGCTACAATGTAGCTTGTGTGAATGACTGAATGTAGTGTAAAGCGCTTTGGGGTCCTTACCGGCTAAGAAAGCGCTATACAAATGCAGGCCATTTACCATTTACCATTAAGACTGTGATATTCACAGAAAACAGCTGGAGACTTAATCTTCTGGATGGGCTTCTCTCTGTCTGCCAAATGAAAAAGGAGGAGAGTAAACCAGAAGCCAAACACTGAAGGGTGGAAACAGTTAACTACAACATTTATGGGTCGCCTGACAGAGCTGGACTTTTACTTTTAACTGTCATTTTAAACTGGACCTCATGACACATACAACACTTGTTTTAACGTTCTGTTTCAATAATAACTCCTATAACTGCCTTGTTTATTGGTTGAGTTTGAAAAGACAGTTTGTACAACAATAATTTTCTGATTGGATGATGTCGGGGCCATAATGCCATAATATAACGTGGTCTGATATTCACAGAGTTTTTACTGCTCATTAATCTCCTGTTAAACTCTTGTCTGAAGCCTGCAGCAGCAGCTGTCCGGTGTTGGAGTGCTGGTTTGTGCAGGAGAAGGCAGGACGAGGAGGAGGTTTAACTGGAGCTACGACTCAGGAAAAATCTCTGCTTCACATCAGAACCGAAGAACACGGCCAGAATGACGAGTCCCAGCGCGCTCCGACCGACATCGACCCCGACAGAGTCTACTTTGTGACTGGTTAGTTCAAAAAGACAGAGAAGAGGGTGTTTAACCACACACATGTGTCTGTATGTAGGAGAGAGTGCACTCTGCTGTTTCACACTCACCTGAGTGGGCCTGTTTGGATGCATTTACATCTGGTTGAGCTCCAGTGTGTCTGAACCACGGCTAACAGATTCAGAGTAGCAGGATTTACCGCTGCTGAAGCCTGAGGCAGATACTTAATGTCCAACATGACAATGAAAATAGCTCAGTTAACAGAGATGAGTCCTTTTTGCATAAAAATGATTGAAAGCGTAAATATTTTCATTAAAACATTTTAGATGATCTGTTGAAAATAAAGGAAACGGTACGGCCAAAGAGAGTCACAGTAACATTTCCTCATCTTAAACTATGAGGGCTCCGTTCCTTCACTGTGGCATCATTTTGATAAGTCATTGATGGGAAAAAAGGTCATTCAGTAACAGTCAGGTGATCAAATGACCTCATATTTGTGGGCACACAGGGTTAGTGAACCTGCAGTCCAGTGAAAGGCTTTTATCTGTTCCCTTAGTGAAGTTCAGGTGATGACTGTCTTTGTCTGGCAGTGTGTAATAAACATATAGACCAAAATGTACCCTCTATAAAACATCCCACCTGGTCATTTAGTCACTAAAAAAAGTTTCTGCACATTCAAGTGTGTTTTTAGTTCATCAAGTCTACAAAACATAATGAAAAGCAAAAGAAAAACAATTCCATACAAATTGTAGCACCACAAACCGTGTTACTATTGTTAATGTGGGTTAAATTATTCACTTAATATCTTTGTAGTTTTCAGTTTTACTTCTTAAGCAGGCCTAATATTTGTTGGTCTCTACATCAGCTGCTCCTTAAGATCAGCCTGCTGTTCATCTACCAAATTTTATTTCTTTTATTTATAAGCAGATTGAGTGTCTGAGAACTTCTTACATGTTGTATATACATGTTACATGTTACATGTTGTGTATACATGTTACATGTTGCGTGACCTTTGTGACTCCTGTTTCTCAGACCCAGCTGGCACCCTCTGCCACCGCTCGCTCAACCCTCCCAGAGGCTCCGTGACGAAGCCCCAGTGTGAGATCAACCCCTTCCTGCCGCAGCCCTCCAGCCTGGACTGGGTTTCCTCACTCACAGAGTCTGGCCTCAGCCCCGTGTACCTGCAGGCTGAGTGGTTTTCATCTGCATTTCAGGGCCTCAACGAAGAGCTGGGCATCTCTACTATCACCCGCGCCCCCACGGGATCTAAAGAGCACAGCAGTAATGATTTAATTTTAACCCAACATCACAGTTCACATTTTAATAAATGAATCGGTCCAGAACTGTAAGCGTTTCTCGTCTGTCAGTCACGTGTGTCGGTCTGACTCTGCTTCCTCAGTGATCCTGAGCGTGGCGACTAAAACGGTCTCAGTAAAGTCCAGACTCGGGGAGCCCGTGCAGCTCGACTGCGGCTTCTGGATCAACCCTTCCTCTCCTCTGTACGGGTCTGGATTCGCCGTCGAGTGGCGGTACCAGTTCAGAGGTCGCGGACGGCTGATTCTGGCTTACGACGGGAAGACGGACCGCCTCGCCGACACGCAGGAAGAAGGAGCCACGCTGGACTTTGAGGCTTTGCACGAGAAAGGAAATGCATCCCTGCTCCTGCAGGAGGCTAAAGTGCTTCACTCCGGGACGTACATCTGCACGGTGTATCTGCCACACCTGCTCGCTCAGGTGGCGCTGGACCTTGAGATTGAAGGTGAGGAAAATGTTGTATTTCTGAAGCATTACTCACGTGTTTGCTGCACTAAAATAAGCAAATGTGTTTAAAATAAATACCCAGCTCTGTAAAGACTCCAGATTTAACTTTTAACCTCATCTTGTTTTTCTGCTCGTCTCTCCACCCAGAACCTCCATCCCTCTCCATCCACCCCTCCCCCCTGCCCCTCGCTATTCCAGGTCAGACTATAAAGGTCCAGTGTGACGCGTCCGGCTTTGCCCCCCTCCCAGTGGAGTTCAGCTGGGAGATTAAAGGTGCCGACGGGAAGTCCAGGACCCTGGATTCATTCGGCGTAACGGGCCACAGGCAGGCCTGGGACCGCACCTTCAGCCAGACCTCCCGGCTGGAGCTCGACACCTCTAAGCTGGACCTGGGCAGAGGAGGGGAGCTCACCTGTGTGGTCGTCCACGCTGCAGGCACGAGACGGACCAGCGTGACCCTCAATGTCATCGGTAATGTGAAGGAAACCTGGAAGACAAGCTTTTTGTTTTTCTTTTGAAACAAACATCCAGCTCAGTTTATGTTAAAGGAGTTTTTTATGCACTTGGAGAAAGTTTTAATGGTGAAATAGAGAGAAGAAACTGATATAAGAAAATATATTTCCACTAATAAAACACTTTCATTTAAATGTGGCGTATTAGGTTTGTATCACATATAAATGGCAAAATATTTAACTATTTAAATAATCGTGAAACACCTGGATAACTCAATAATTAATGACATTAGAACATTTTAGTATATCTGTCATAGATAAATGAAGCAGATATGATCAACACAATGAGAGCCATTAAAAATGACTCCTGTCAGTACCTGAAATGGCTCGTTTGGGTGACAAACGTGAAGGCTTTGGTGAAATATCTAACTCTTAGAGTTTTAATATTGAAGGATATAATAATTATTTAACTGATGTTAACAAACCTGTTCAGATCAGATAAATCCTAACGATCTTTTTTCCTTTTCAGGGTTCAGTTCTCCGTCCATCGAGGACTCTATGGCGATGGTCGGTGTGGCGCTGGTGCTTTACGGGCTCATCAAGTTTGTCTCGTGGACGTTTACCGGCTCAGGTAAAAAATATTCACGCTCAATAATAACACACAAATAGCTTCTAGCTTCAAAAATAGCTTCTAACAGTTTTAATGTGTAGTGAATTTATTTTTAGTCATTTCAATTTGAACTTTTATTTCTCTGTGAATAGGCTCAGCTGAGGCTGATAAACAAGATAAGGTAATGTCCCCGTTATGACTTACAGCAGACAAACTTATAAATGTGTTTACAGAAATCTCTTATTAGTGTATTTATCTACTGTGTGTTTCATCACCCTGGACGTGGTGCTTCCTGGTGTTTCCACTGAATTTAAACTTTATACTTTTTTCCCGTCACAGAAAGAGAAGTGAAGATGAAAGAAAGCGACTGACCGGCAGTGGCATCAATCCACTCAACCCACCAGATTTGATACGTTTGATGGGATTTCAGGAAGGGCTTTCCACCTGTTCATGGAGCAGATTATTTCTGTCTCTTTTTTTTAGGTAAATTTGTGTACATATTTTAGGGTTGCTTTTGGCAAATTTGTTTATTATAAAATGTTTGGATTCAATTGTTGTTCTTTAGAAAAGGGACAGGGATATCTCGAAGAAGCTCAGCGTAAACACGTTTCTTTATAGAGCGGTGTGGTTTTTGCCTTCCTCTGTTCATGGTCTAGATGTCGTCACAAACACAGGAAAGAAAAACATTTAGAGGACGTTTGGAGTGATGTGTTGAAACATCAGCTTCTGTTTTTTAAAGGTGAATCCTTCCATTCGATGTTCCCCTCAGTGTAAATAACTCACCCGTTTTGGAGCCAGACATCAGTCTGTATTTGTTGGTTTATAAAGAAAAGGAAAAGCTGTTTGAATAAAGTAAAAATAGTGAGACTAATAATAGACTCATTGTTTTAATAATGATAATAATAACAATAATAATAGACTGTTCAAACTGTCAGTCTTAATTTTTGTCTTTTTTGTAAATATGGAGATCAGATTCCTGTTTTCATGTTGTTTTTAGGTGTGTTTGTGTTTTTCTTGATTGTGTGCTTCCCCCAACTAAGAAACCATTAAATCTGTGACTGAAATGTGAAGGACATTTTACAAACAGAGCACAAAATTCTGCTGTAAGAAAGATTTCAAATTAGTATCTGATTTAAACAGAATCTGAATTATAATTAAATTAAAAAAAATCTCTTGAAACACACTAAACAAGTCCTCTTCTTCTCAAACACTCTGCTCTTATACACGCTTTATACCACACATCTGCTCACACTCACTTGTCACTTCATTAGGTACACCTTAATAATACTGGGTTAAACTCTTTTGTTGTCCTTATAGCTACTTTAATTCTTCATGGAATAAATTCAATACGGTGCTGTAAATATTCCTCTGAGAATCTGGTTCATATTCACATGAGAGCATCCCACAAGGTCTCTATTGGATTGCAGTTTGGTGACTGTGGAGGCTGTTTAAATACAGAGAACTTATCGTCATGTACAAAAAACCAGTTTGCCATGATCTGAGCTTTATGACATGGTGCATAAGTCTGCTGGAACCAGCTATTTAAAGATGGGTACACTGGTAATAAAAGGATGTACATGGTTAGCAACAATACTCAGGGAGCCTGTGGTGTCTAAACAATACTTTGTTCCAAGGGGCCCAAAGTTCATCAGGAAAATTACACCCCATCAACACCCTGAACTGTCAGTGCCAGACAGGATGATCCATACTTTGATATTGTTTACACTAAATTCTGATCCCACCATCTGAATGTTTCAGCGTAAATCAAGACTCATCAGACCAGACAACGTTTTCCGATCTTCTACTGTGTAGTTTGGTAAAGTAGTGTGGTATACCACGTTCAAAGTAGCTCAAACCATCTTTCTTCCCCATTCTGATGCTCAGATTGAACTGATAAATGTTCCAAATATAAAAGTACTAAATATAAAACAGTAAAAGAAGCGTTATAAAGTAAATTATGTATATTCAAAGAAATAATAATTTACGTCAACTGTACGCGTCAGCAGCTGTCCAATAGGAAATAGCATTACTCATCGTCACGGATCTGTTGTCCAATCAGAGACGTCGATGTTGAGCGGAGTTTAGCGGGTACATTTTCGATCTCGATTCGATAGCACAGGTAAGTGAAGGAGCGTTGTTTTGATCAAGAAGAGCGAGTGTGATAAAAACACACGAGATTTAAGGTTATCTCTGGTTTGTTTACCCGGCTCATGAGGCGAAGGGGGCGTAACTCGACCGTTTATCTGACACGTTATTTATTTACTTAGAAAAGTCAGAGCGCTAACTAGCCTCCAGAGCTAACATAAGCTAACTCTCTGTGTTAGTGTTGTGATGTTCTGCGGCGGTGCAGCGTTTTCCTGTTTCGTTGTCAACTCCAGCAGCTCGTAAAGAACAAGTCGGTGTGTATTTGTATTATACTGTCAGATTATTACAGTTTGTGTGGACCTGCTTTATTTAACCTTAAGTTTTCCAACTGTAATGTGTTGTCTGTGTCATCGTGCTTAGTTTCAGTTTCATGCGTTTGGAAGCTGCTACTCCCTGTTTGTTTCCCTCTTTTCAGAATAAACACAACCAAAACGATAACGCTGATCAAACGGCTTCTGTGGCCCTAAACGAAACATCGAACTCACAAGCTCTCGATGCTTCTGTGTTAGTGCTCTAATGTGAACACAGGTTCATATCCTCAGATGAAGTGTCTATACAACGGGACATTGTTTATAGCAGTCAACAGACATGACTTTCTAAGACTTCTGAGGGCCACTGAAGGTATTATAGCTGTCATTCCAGATATCCATTACCCAGCTTGGGAATTTGGGTGATCATGCCCCTGTTTCAGGAAGCTGTTTGGTCAGATTAAACTGAGCTTTAAGACAGAGATGATGGACGCTCAGTCAGAGCTGATTTAAACAGCGTGATACTTTGGTAAAAGATTCTATTAACCTAACCAGAGACCTGCTTTGTGAAACAGCATTTGGGGCATAGTGAGGTGACTTCAGGATTAACCCTGGGTTTTAAACCTTTCAAACGCGCTTCATCTATTACCTGGTAGCTGTGGTGATCCAGAGTATGTTGTGTTACAGAAGAATAGCTTACATGTATAAAACCACCGCCTATTGACCAATCAAATCTCTGGACAATAAGAGGTTCTAGTCTTTCTCTGGTGAGCATCAGTAAGAAATATGGATTCTTTTAGGCAACTTTATTCCTGCTTTTGGCCTGTTCACTGCAAGCAATGTTTAAATGTTTTCATTCCTTCCTATGCTGATGCAGCTGAAACTGTCTCACACACATCTACACAACATAGTGTTTATTTTACATGCTAAAAAAGTTAATTGTGTGAATGCTTCTTAGTTATTGTGTGAATGCATCCACACATTATTGTGTGAATGCATTAGAATGAAATCATGACTACCAGTCACGACTATCCTCATAACTTTGATTGGACCTTGAACTCAATAGATATTATGCTGCAATGTTTCATGATATGCCACGTTATCTTGTCAGAAAGTACTGTTCCACATTCAATTATGTTTGACAGTTTTGCATGGAGGCAAGGCAAGTTTATATAGCACACTTCAACAACAAGGTGATTCAAAGTGCTTTACAGAGACATTAAAAGACAAAAACATATAAAAAGCATGATTTAAAAAAAAAAAGAGGAACAGTAGATAAAATCAGTAGTTAAAAGGTAAGTTTTGAAATGTAAGCTAACAGTAAAACTGTGCGGATTTAGGGCTTTATTCAAATGCAGCTGAGATCAGGTGAGTCTTCAACCTGGATTTAAATAAACTGAGTGTTTCAGCTGATCTGAGGCTTTCTGGGAGTTTGTTCCAGATATATGGAGCATAAAAGCTGAATGCGGCTTCTCCCATGTCTAGTTCTGACTCTGGGAACTGATAAAAAATAGGATCCAGATGACCTGAGGGATCTGGATGGTTCATACTGGGTCAGGAGGTCACAGATGTATTTTGGTCCTAAACCATTCAGAGCTTTATAGACCAGCATCAGAACTTTAAAGTCTATCCTCTGACAGACAGGCAGCCAGTGTAAAGACCTCAGAGCTGGACTGATGTGGTCCACTTCTTTGGTCTTAGTGAGGACTCAAGCGGCAGAGTTCTGAATAAAGGCCAACTTTGTGCAGTGCATGACTAATAGTTGTCCTATGGACAGATTCTCCCACCTGAGCTGTAGATCTCTGCAGCTCGTCCAGAGTCGCCATGGGCCTCTTGGCTGCATTTCTGATCAGCGCTCTCCTTGTTCGGCCTGTGAGTTTAGGTGGACGGCC
>VURO01044809.1:0-17451 GCA_015108175.1 Pelvicachromis taeniatus | reverse complement strand
CTTCCTGGTCTGATGAGTGTCAGATGGTCGGTTCAGAGTTTAAAGCAGGGGTCATCAACTATATTTGTCAGAGGGCCAGAGTTTTACCAGACAGTCTCCTTGGGGGGCCGGACCCCCAAGGAGAAAATCAAATAAAAATCTAATTTTGGCTTAACATTATGTTTAATGTTTATACTTCTTCCATTTCATTACAAAACTTAAGGCATTTGATTCAGGCTCCCATCACCTATACCACAGTCAGCCACTAGGAGTGATAGATATTTTGCCTCAACTCAGTTAGGCTAAGTCAACTTTATTTATAGAGCACTTTTAGTTGCTTTAAAAGTGTGGACCACTACTTTATTTTTGATCCTCACAATTTTGGATTTCCAGTCGCGGGCCGGATTGAACGGCTCAGCGGGCCGGATTCGGCCCGCGGGCCGCCAGTTGATGGTCAGTGCTCTAGACCATGGAGAAGGAGAGGGAGAAGAGCAGGTATTCAGGTAAAGCTCAGGCTTTACAGGCGGCTGGGGTTTTCCTGACTGAGACCTGGCAGCGGACTTAGACTATTTGTCACTCATTGAACTCTGCCCGGATGGCTATACTTTCATTACCCAGCCTCAGGTATCTGGCTGGGATGGTGGGTTTGCTGCGGCTTTCCAGGACCGTTTCTACTGCCACTCCCTGAAAATTGGACATTTTCTTTCGTTTGAGCTACAGCTCTATTCTCCCACTTTAAAAAAGAACCTCAGCTAGACCCTTCCCTTTGGAGCAGTTACAGGCCAATCTCAAAAAAGTTACTGTTAATTGATAACCTTCTAGAAAAGGTTGTGGCTAAGCAGCTTATAGCAGTTCTAGACAAACATAGCATTTTTGATCAATTTCAGTCCGACTTTCGTAGAGTTCACTCCACGTAAACCTCTTAGGGTCTCCAGTGACATTTTGATGACTAATGATGCAAGAAAATGCTCTGTACTGCTTATGTTGGACCTCAACGTCAACACAGTTGACCACCACATCCTGCTTGAAATTCTAAAACATTGGGTTGGTGTATCTGGAACTGCCTTATATCTACATCACCAATGCTTTTCTATTGTTGTCTCTGATTTTAGGTCATCCTCTACCTCACTTAAGGTGTCTCATGCAGCTGTGGGGTTAGTGGAGGGAGGAACATAACCAGCCACCAAGATTACCTGGGCAAATAAAATGGCCTATGACCAACAGCCCACAGTTCAATAATGTCCAATAATAATTTCTGCTTACCACTCACGGCTCTGTCCCTGCCCGAACAGTGTGGATGCGTTGTCATCGGGAATATCTTGGTGCACCCATGACCAAAACACATCAAGCTACACTCCCGGTATTCCCTCTGACTTCGTGCTAGCGCTGTTAGCTTGTCCATCTTGTTTGCTAGCGACTAAACGTTCCCCATTATAATAGACGGCAGACACGGTTTGTAACTTCTTCTCTCTTTGAGCCTCTGCTGTCTCGCCGTCTTCTTCCTTCTCCTCTTCTGTCCTCCACCTCCATCCTTGGTGTGTTTTCCTCCAGATTTCAGCTGGTACTTCCGTGTGTCTGGCCAATAAACTGGCTGGCATCAGGGCGATCAGCTGATCTCTGGAGTAAATAACCCATGGGGTGTGTAGGAGCTGTACCTATTTCTCAATAAAAGTAAGAGTTGCTCAGCCACAGTCATAGTCATAGGCCTTCTTGTAATCAAGGACTGTCTGGCCTTTGGTTAGCCATTTTGGGTGTCTCTCATCGATTAGCAGCTGGGTGGATTTGTGCTGCCAGAGGCTCGTGGAGTGATCGTTACTGGTCCCTGTTCAGGGAGGTTGCTGTGCAATGCTCTTAGATTCACCAGCCACTGAGCCATTGCCGTTAGGAGTTGTATCCTTCTCCCATATGCTCTTCTAGTATTGCTCTGTAAGGCTGTTACTAGTGCCAACTGCAGCCCCATAACCATCAGATGCCATCTGAGACTGAAGGGCTTCAAAATCAAAAAGGTCTTCAAAGGCCTCTTCTCCTTGAATGCCACAGAACTGACTGTTTGGACTTTGAAAGAGAGCACCAAACATGGGACATTGAAAAGTGGAAGAAAGTCCACAGGACAAGGGACTTCTTCCTGGAGAATAACATCACTCTTTTGGACCATCCTCCATGTTCCCCTGATCTAAATCCAATTAAGAACCTTTGAGGATGAAAGGCAAGGGAAGTTTACAAAAAATGGACAACAGATTGGACAACAAAGACAGTATGCCCTTTGTGTGGCCGTCTTCACTGTGTTCCCACTCACCTCATGGAAACACTTGCCTCAAGCATGCAATTACATGCTAAGATGGTGTAATGCTTCATAAATGATTAATTAAACACTTGCTAATACCTCATGAAGGTTTCTGAAATGGAACATGCTTTCCAATTAATGAAGATAAAACCGAAGGCACAAATGAGCAGTAACTGACAGCAGCTACAATGAATGCCTGACCAAGCAGGAGGGAGAAAATTCCCCATGGCTCCAGGGTTAAGATTGAAATCAGTTATTAAATAATGTGGATCAGTGCTGATCGAAAGCTCAGTAGTCACGTCCTCAGCATCTCTGGTCAATACACACATCAGTTTTCTTAACTGTTTGAGTGACTTAGAGTGGTCTTGAGGATTGAGCCAGTCTCCTGGCACAAGACAGTAAATACCTTGTGTAGGGCATCCTTGTGAATGATCCTGAATCCAATATTGCCACTGATGTATCCATCAATGTTTGCATGACAAGCCACTTAAAGTGCTAGGAATAAAGAGCTGAAAGTGTGTTTGAGTGGTTGACGAAGTAATAATATTGTATCATTGTTCTAACACGTAGAATTAGATTAGTTAAACATCTTCCTTCTTTCTGTTCAGTACTTCAAGAAGAAGAGGCGACTTATCCCAGAGAGAACAATTTGGAAATATTTTGTGCAGCTGTGCAATGCTCTGGAGCACATGCATTCACGGAGAGTAATGCATCGTGGTAAACAACTAGTCACACTCCATTTTGCATTTTCACCATGCACACCTCATCTTCATTGCTATCATTCTGCTGATGTAGTTAATCTGCTCAAACCATCCTCTCACCTCAGTTGTTGTGCATTCACATCGTCCTAAACTTCTTTCTTTTGTAACTTTTGTAACTACTATGTGTAGTGTATATAATGTCAGAATCAGAATACTTTATTAATCCTAAGGAAATTATGTAATGCGACTATGGACCTTAGGTTTAGAACAGAATTGTAGTGTATTTGCAATGAATGTGAAGGTGTGCATGTGTTTAAACCAGATATCAAGCCAGCCAACGTGTTCATAACAGCCACAGGGGAGGTAAAGCTGGGAGACCTTGGACTAGGACGCTTCTTCAGTTCCAAGACCACTGCAGCACATTCTTTAGGTGAAGCACACACACAGCACATGTTTTATGCACAATTTCTATGTCGTGCATAATGTGTTTTCCTGCTATAAGGTGTAACACTCAAACTATTGCATAAATAGTGTTTTCATCTTTTTCATTTGTGCACAAAATGACGAGTCTGTTGTTTTCTCTGTCTCAGTGGGAACGCCTTACTACATGTCACCAGAGAGAATCCATGAGAATGGCTACAATTTTAAGTCAGATATCTGGTCCCTGGGCTGTCTTCTGTATGAGGTAGGTCCCAAGACACTTTGACCTTTTCAATGTGTAATAGTGAATGATTCAACAGATAATGACCAAGCTTCTGGTGCCCGTTAGCTGATTGGTGCTGGGTCTGAATCCATTGTCTGGATTGAGCATGCTAATAACACACTGAGAAAGATGTCACCTAGGATTTTCAAAAATTAAATAAGTGAATCTACTATGAAGCTGAATGGTAGCACTGACATCAAACAGTATTTTTATAACAGGTTTTGACTTACCCTGAGGTGGAATCTAATGAAATAAGCTTAAACTTTTTCTTTTTTCACACCTCAGCAGAGCACCCTGGCATGAGAATAGAGACCTCTCTGAACACCACAATATATTTCACTTGTAGTTAGTCCCAACAAAGCTAATTCATTTTTCTTCTTTTCTTATCCCCTGAACCTCCTTCTTTGCTCCAGATGGCTGCACTGCAGAGTCCATTTTATGGGGACAAGATGAACCTTCTATCCCTCTGTCAGAAGATAGAGCAGTGTGATTACCCCCCTCTCCCCCCAGACCATTACTCTGATAAGGTGAAGTTAAACAAAGCTGTGTTTGGTTTTGTTGCTTTGAATTTGGGTTTCATTAACTTTTTTGTTTATTATGTTGTTACTTTTATTTGTCTATATGGCACAAAAGGTGTACAGAGCCCTGCAGGGGCCATATGAAGAATACATAGGTAATTATATTGAGCACTTGAAAAGCTTTTACATGAAAGGTAATACAATTTGTTTCAACATGTTAGTTGTTCACACAAGATAAGTGAATATATGGAGAGGCAGCCTACCTTCTCCACTTAAACTGACATTGGTAAACTTGAACAGATAATCATAGATTTGGCCTTCCCCAATCAATGACGCACAAACACAATACAGTAGAAATAGTGCCTCATGTACTCACTACATGAGGCACTATGTAGTGAGTACATAGTGCCTTTTAACCTGTAAGTTAAAAGGTTTAGACAGCATAATGTGTGGTATTTTGCAATATAGAAGAAAGTAGTTTATAAACAGGAAAAAATATACCCAAACTACACTGAACAAAAACATAAATGCAACACTTGTTTTTGCTCCCATTTTTCAAAAGCTCAACTCAAAGATCTGAAAATTTTTCTACATACACAAAAGACCCATGACTCTCAAATATTGTTCACAAATCTGTCTAAATCTGTTGTTAGTGAGCACTTCTCTTTTGCCGAGATATTCCATCCCACTTCACAGGTGTGGCATGTCAAGGTGCTGATCAGACAGCATGAATATTTTACAGGTGTGCCTTAGACTGCCCACAACAACACAATGCCACAAATGTTGCAACCTTTGAGGGATGCTGACTGCAGGAATGTCTACCAGAGCTGTTGCCTGTGAAATGGATGTTACCATAAGCCTTAAGTGCTACTTTACAGAAACACCTTTTAACATTATCAAAAATTCATAAGATGGATTTTTCAACTCAGCATCGAAGTATTGAATTGTCCTAAACCTTTACTTTAGTTTGGATTTGATTTTAATATGTAGTGATATTCCATGTCATTTAGTTACATAATCATTTTAATCAGTTTCTTCACTTGGCCCTGCTTCCCCAAATGTGGTGATTTATGTAAAATAGCCCTAAGGCATGTGTCCTTTTGCTTACACCAATTTATGCAAAGCATTGTTTGTTTTGTTTTGGGGGGTTTTAAAGGTGAAATAACAGCCTCATGCTTTTTGCAGCTGCGTGACCTGGTCAGCATGTGCATCAACCCAGACCCGGACCAGAGGCCTGACATTGTCTTTGTTCTGCAGTTTGCAAAACAGATGCACATGTGGACTTCCAGCACCTGAGTGACACTTTCTCTGCTCAATTTGAGGCTTTCCAACCACTAGATAAAGCCTGTGCCCGTCCTTGCACAAGCAAGTTTGCCCTTACCTCATCTTTGCAGATTGTAACCTTGGAAATACTGTGATGTATCTTTTCAGTCATGGAAGATGTGAAGAGGTACATGGAAAACAAAAGTGAGAGGTAACCGTATGTCTGCCTGTTTCTTTAGCTGAGCACATAGCCAAAATAGCTGTGTGTGTAGCTATCTCTCTGATGACAGCTTCCTCAAATAAGAGTTGCATTCCCAGTTCAACCATGTCTTTCTGTGCAGTAACGCTGGGCAGTTTGAATATTTGTCATGTCTTCTACTATAATTATATCAAATATGTTTTTATACATTGTAAAATACCTCATTTACTATTCAAAATGGACAGCTAATAAATGCCTATTCTCAGAAAAAAAAGAAAAGAACGCAGTTTTGTGGGAAACTGAAATTGAAGTAAAATCATAAAATAAAAAATAGTTTTATGATCAGATGAAGCATAGCTAGTTAATATCATTACAAACAGTGGGGAGCTCAGTTTGCACTGCTGGAAGATCAGGTGGGTCCAGCTAGCCCACGTCAGCTGCAGATTCTATTGATAAATCTCACATAACTTCTATTGAAGCTGCTTCCGCCTACATACATTTGCTGCTCTTTGCAACCCATCTACACCCCAACTCCTTTTTTCATCTTATTCTTCTTATGTGAAATAATCAGTGCTTGCGTGTCGGCACTGATGCCTCCTCTGTTTGTGCTGAAAGCCTTTTAGCTTTTTGTTGTGGGAAGGGCAGGGAGGTTATCCACGAATAAGGCCAGAAGTTGAAAATGACTCCAGATGAAATAACAATCCTATTTTAACTGAGAAGTTCCTGACAGAACTATTGCTGAAAGCTTAAATAAGTAGCCAGATTTATGGGAGTATTAAATAATCACTTATAATAATGCTTACTTCTGGATGTCACATTCATTCACCTGTGGACAAGCAGCTGAGCACCCACAGTGTTTCTGCCTTTTCTGATTCAGTATATTCTATGAGTCTATGGAAGACCTAAGAACAATTTGTTTTCTTAAGGATAGTTCTCCATCGTGTAGTGATTTATACATTTTCCCTTCTTAAAGACCTGGTGAAGGAACAAATCCTGTTAGGGTTGCATCCAGTGTATACATTTGTGAAATCAAATATGTGGAGCTATCTGTTGTGTAAACCCCCTATGAATAAGGAAGCAGTCAAAAGAAGCTGTTGCATCTGACTGGGGACAGTCTGTCATGCATGTATCTAAAGGTTGCCACTAGTGGGTCAAATCTGAAAGTGCACTTACATGTACATATAACTTTCCAGTCATATGCCTGGTTTTAAAGACTACTCAGTCTTTACTACCGCTGAATTTCCTGGATCAAGCCCAAACAACCCTGTAAAGTCAAATGTGGCCATATTTTAATTTTATGAGTGGGGAAATCATGTTGTGTTCACCTTATAAATCTCACTTTACTCTCATTTTATCTGTGCTTTGGTTTCCACAAGTTTCAAAAAGAAACATTTGAAGCTGTTTCAGTTCTCAACTGTGTTCACATGCTGGTCTCTTATCGTCAGTGTCTTAAAGCCTGTTACTTACAAGTACCGTATATCTTCTAGTAGTGGCCTGTCTCTTATTGACGCCCGTTTCTAATAAACGCCGGGTTTGAAAACATGTCACGACAAATAGACGCAGGTTTCCAATAGTAGCTGGTCTCCTTTAAGCGCCGGTCTGTAAACCCAGAGCTCCTTTTCCGTACACTACTACCCTTTTGTACCATCTGGGCTACCGCCCTCCTACAGTAAATCATACAGCAAATACCTTTTCGTGTCAAAAATGCTTTGTCATCGGATGCTATTGAGGAAGGAAGAAAGTCAAAACGTCCAGTCCGTCTAAGAAGGGAATAAGAGCTGGTCTCCAACAACCGCCGGTCTCTTTTAAACGCCGGGCCGGCCGAATAATTTTTTGAATAAACGCCGGGGCTACTACTGGAAGATATACAGTAGTAAAGTTCTGCCAATCAATACCCAGGTTCCTGTTAATACTAGACTTGATTTAGTTGCTTTAATTTACATTCTCACATTAAAACTGATGGAACAATAGAATTAAGAATCAGATGACAGTGAAAGACAAATGTTGTGCTGCTGGGAGGCGCAGTCGTGGGACTGTGAGAACGTATTTAACTCCATCTAGTTAAATTTTGTTTATATCACATTCTGTCAGTCCTTCAAACCAAATCTGACATAGAACAAAGGTGACCGGACCAAATGAAAAATACAAGTTATAAATGACTACCAAATTGCACTGATAACTGGCTAAAAGTATAAAAACGACTTTGGCTGAACCGCTGTACCCAATTGGCATTCACCATAGAGCATCACATAGGCCACCCATTTAGTTCACAAATTAAACAGGTTCATAGTGAGCAAGGTGATAGACATGAATAGGTCTAGAGATACCATGGCAGATGTTATGAGGCCTACAACAGCATCTGAACTGAGCAGCTCACCAGTGGCAGACCTGTCAGTTCTGATATTCTCTGCTGAATGCCAGTTGAGCTGCATGACACTTGTGAGCAGTAAAAGAAATTGGGCTCTTGTGCCATAATTGCCAAAATGTTTCTTTGTGGTGTTGCTCAGTCATTGTGAACAAACCCAAAAACTTTACCAGCCCCAATCAGCTCCACAGATAACTATATTTGGAGTTAGGGATATTTTTGTTGTTGTTGTTGCCTAAATGTTTACATTTTGCATATCTGTAGTGTTAGGAAAGAAAAAGATGCTTGATGACAAAGTTTGAGTAAAGGAGAACAAATCAAACACACAGGAAATTAATCTGGAATTGATACTGTTGTGGTGAGTGTTTCTCCAGTGGTGTTGTAGTTTTGTGTTGATTGTATGAGAATGCATTCATGGTCTGCTTCTAATTTATAAATCTAGACCAATCTTGCTGTGAAACTGTAAACACCATATTCATTAGATGCTGTGAAAATGAATTTGAATAATAGTACCAAATTTTTTTTACATGATTTTATGTAAGCATCACTTTTATGCCATGTTTTTTTAAATACATGTATTAGAGTATCTAACAGCTTCATGTTTTCATCTTGTTCAAATAACTTGTATCTTCATCTTCCATCTACCATGCTTATGAACTGTCTCCAAAGTGTTGTACCATTATGTTTATGTTGACTATGCTTTTGTGTGCAAAGTGATATTAAATTCATTTCAGTCATTTTTCTTTTCCCTCTGATGTAAAGCTTTGCTTTTAACTTAATCACATTGAAACCGACAGCAGGTTGTGAGGATGAATATGTTTGCTGTAGGTGAATGTAAAATTAAAAATATGTTGGTTTAAATTAATCAACATCCCTGATTCATTGCTGTCCGAATCCTGAAAACATGAGTTTGCTAGAGTAGCAACAGTCTTTCTAGTCAATGAAATCAATGAGCTAATCAATGAAAGACTTAGCTGTAGCCCTTACTGGAACACACACACACACAAAGTTGTGTTGTTTATTATCTTTCAGACCCAGAGTTTCTGTCTGATCTGTCTGAGACTTTTTTGTTTGAAAATTAAAATAATATCTTGAAATATTTCATGTTATTGTAGGGTTTTTAACTTTATTTCATAAAGTCACTTAAGGCAACTTTTGTTGAGATTTGGCGCTATATAAATTGAATTGAGCTGAACCTAAATGAATATTGGGAAATCCACAATTGTCACAGGAACATAACTGCACTACATATCAAATCTGATAAAAGCTTGTTTTCTAGTTTGGTTTCTTTGACTCCCCCTTTTTTGGGATTAACTAGGATCACTTGGATCGCCAGCCAAGTAGGTACTAAAAAACTACCTGTTACCAAGCGCTACCACCCAATGGAAAGCCCTAAAAACCAAGTCGAGCCATGCCAAGCCGACCCAAGAAGGTACTAGTGGAAAAGGTTATCGTATAAATATCTGTATCATCACATCGGAGCACTAACAAAATACCATTCCCACTATGGATATTGTAAGCCAAGAAAAATAAAGCAAGTACTCATTGTTAATAGATGACACACTGATCAGGCACAACATTACGACCTGCCTGCCTAACATTGTCCCCACACACACACACATGCTGACAAAACAGCTCTGAAGCTATGCTGTTGTATCTGGCACCAAGATGTTTGCAAGAGTTCATTTAAGTCCTGTAAGTTGTTAAGTGAGGCCTTCATGAATTTAACTTTGTCTAGCACATCCCACAGATGCTCATTTGGATTGAGATCTGGAGAATTTGGAGGTCAACACCTCAATCCTCAAAGTTGTTCTCCTCAAACCAATTCTGGATAATCTTTGCATTTTCTTTATGCCAGAGCGCATTGTCTTGCTGAAGGAAGCCACAGTTATCAGAATACCTTTTACATGAAAGGATGTACATGCTTTGCAGAAATCATTAGGTAGGTGGCACACACGGGGAAGAGAAAATGTGGCTGGTCAGACCAGACCACCTGCTTCTGTTGCTCCCTGGTCAAAGTTCTGATGCTCACATGCCCATTGTTGGCAGTGGACGGGCCGGCATTGGTCTGTGGTTATGCAGCCCATACCCAACAAACACTGATGCACTGTATATTTTTTAAACATTTCTATCAGAACTAACATTTGATTTTAAGTGATTTGAGCTAAAATAACTCATCTGTTTAATCAGACCACATGCTTACATGCTTACACTTCCTATGTGCATCAGTGAGCCTTCGCCACCCATGACCATGAACTGGTTCACCCCGTTCCTTTCTCTGACCACTTTTGATAGATACTGATCACTGCAGACCGAGAACACCCCACAAGTCATCTAGCCATAACAACTTAGCCCCTGTCAAATTCTTACACTTGATCATTTTTCCTGCTTCCAAAACATCAACTTTGAGGACAAAATGTTCGCTTAGTTCCTAATATATCCGACTCAGTAATAGGTTGAAGCCAATGGTCATAAAATTAGGTCTGATCAATGTAGCATCAAACTCAGATGTGCATTTGCATTAGTGCACAAACCTGATTAGGTTATGTTTCCTGGTTTGGCTGTGTAAATGTCACATGGCAGACTCGTCCACAGTTTCATGAACATGGTAAAGCACATAAATAATAAAGCACACTTTATTAATGCTTTTTTCACGGTTGCAGTTACACACACAACTCAGTCAGCTGCAGCTCCGCAACACACAGCCCAACTCACATCAACAACAACAAGCATTAAACACTCAGCAGAGACTTTTAAGCTGGCAAGGCGTGATTGTGGATGCCACTCAAGGTGCAGCCACCTCCCCTGCAGCAGCACCGCAGACCACGCCCTGTCACAGACTGTTATAAAGCATGCGATTAACTTTTGAAGGAAGGCTTTGAATGTGTTATTTGAAGCTCTTAATCTGCAGCTGTGACCGTGCTTCTTTGTGACTCTGTGTCTAACTCTATTACTGCTACTCTCAACTCTCACCCTGTTTAACTGCAACTGAATAATTGTGCAACCTGTTACCCTATGACTTTGACACTTTGTGATAAACTTTGTGTGTTTTTTTCTCCTTTTGTCACTTTTCTTCCACAGTTGGATTTAGATTAAGGGCCGTCATGTACAGTTAGGTCATTAATTTTCTGGACAAGTGAACTGCATTGGGTACACACTGGAAGATATCTGTTCATTGCATAACACTTTGAAGCTGACCGGAGGTCACTTGTAGAGACTCCAGACTCCAGTTGCCTAGGTGATTCTTTAATCTATTTACTAACAGGTCTTGTATTACTTACTTATTATTTACTGGTAGTTTATCTCAGGTCTTGCCACCTCCTCTCACCCGTGGTTACTTCACCAGAAGTCACAAATGTCATTGGCTTTTTATGGTCTCTGGTCACCATGTTGCTGTGAATTGCTTCCAGTGTGTATGTAAATCTTTAACAATTTTTAAGATTTTGCTTCTGTACATCACCACAGTAGATTTAAAAAAAAAAAAAATTAAGATGGGATTAAATGCAGGCTCAGGGAGTAGCAGCCATTTGCTGTGACTGTTAACTCTGGAATTAGGGGAAAGAGAGGACTATAAAAAGATAAAGACAAGAATACAATAGAAGAATAGTGTTATTTCAAACATTTAAATATAATTAAAATAATAGGAAAAAAGAAAAACTTAACTTAAAAAGTTTGAGCTTAATCTTAAAAGGAAGAATGCTGTCTGTCTTTGAAACTTAAAATGGAAACTTGTTCCATAGAAGAGGTGTATGATAACTGCAGGCTCTGCCTTCTATTCTACAGTAAGCCTGCAGACTGTGAAGTGTTCTCTTTGGATAACATGTCATAAGCGATTATTTGCCTGATAGTTCAAGACTCTCTATGTGAGAAGAAACCTATTGTTGAAGGCCTGGAGCCAATCCTAGAGCAACAGTTGGGATACTTCCTGGTCAAGCCAAAAGTCTGTCGCAGGACTAACACAGAGAGACAGACAACCATTCATTCCTATGACCAATTTAGACTCTTCAATTAACCTAACCCCACAAACCATATGTCTTTGGACTGCGAGAGGCTGTCCAAAAGTCTTGTTCGCCAGTGACCTGACATTAAGGAGAGCCATCCATGTCCAGGGAGCTAGGTCACCACTGGTAGCGGGTCACAGAACGCTTAGGTTGCTGTGATGGACGCCGCGTCTGGAGGACGTTATCCAGGACCAAGCAGGGAGGCATGCCACTGGAAGGGCTGGGTAGGCTCGAAATCCAGCGGGGCAGATCCACCGATGGCTAAGCAATACAGCGTCAAAGCAGTCACTGGAGAGGGGGAGAGAGCATAGAATATCCCGGCTAGCATATGGATAATCCGTAGCCTTAGCTCTAAGAAAAGCCTTGAGACGGACACGAAAACCACTCCTTTTACCCCATTTCCTGTAACGTTTCCTGTGCAGGTTAGGAAAGGGTAGGCAGGAAATGGTGGTGGAGGAGTCCACCTGTAGCCGTAGCGGGGTGGCATCACCCAGGTTCCAACATGTATCGATGCGAGTAAGAGAATCGGAGATTTAAAAGGGTTTGTCTGTCGTAGGTTAATAGAGCACAACCATCAGATGAGCACAGAATCAAAAAAATTAGGAAAACTATGCCAAGTGCCAGTAAAGAGGGTACGGAAGGTGGAAACCAGGAGCACAAACGCGGACGAGGACAGCCTGCCATACACACCGGCGCCATCTTTTCCACCATATCTCCAAGATATGTCATCAGAAGTGTTGGAGATGGACTGCATGCTGTTAAAACTGTCCTTGGTTGGACAGTAAATGGACCTTTGGGTGATACTCAACCTGAAGCTCAAGATCAGCCACATATAAGAGTATGAGTGGTGAAACTTGACGAGCTGTGGAATCAGCAGTTTAAAACTGATTTGAGTATGCCAGAGAAGAAAAGGAACCTCCTAAGGAAGACCAGCAGTTTTTGGATAAAGTTTCCAATACTGCCAAGCTACATAATGGTTATTAATATATTGGACTCCCATTTGAAGATTTAATTTATCTGCATGCCAGATAATAGAAGCGTTGCTCAACAATGCCTTCAGAATGTGAAGAAAAGGCTTATGAAGAACTCTTCTTTTCTTCAGGACTACAACAGCTTTATGTCAGATATGATCTCTGAAGTTTATGCAGAAAAAGTACCAAACGACAACTTGGAACATAATGATGGCAGGAAATGGTATTTGCCGCATCATGGTGTTCTGCATCCACAAAGAAAAAACTTAGAATGGTGTTTGACTGTGGAGCCAAGTATCTAGGAGTGTCACTAAATAGCCAGCTCTTACAAGGTCCTGACTTGACCAGCACATTGATCAGAGTTCTGACAAGATTCTGTAGAGAACCTGTTGTCATTGCCGCAGACATTAAAGTAATGTTTCACCAGGTTGGTTGTGTTGGCCTCCATTTCTTTTACTACCACAAGAGGAGTGCCCTCAGAAGTGAAAGAAATCTCATTAACAATTCGGAAATTAAGACAACAACCATGAATGCTGTTCAAACAAGAAGGTGGAAATAGATCCAGTTTCTCACTTCATTCAACATTTTTCATCCTGGACTCATCTGAAACATGCAGTGGCATGGATTCTAAGAGTTAAAGAACTGCTTCTGCACCACAGTAGAAGAAGGATACAGAGTAAAGATGACCCCGAGCAAAAACTTTCTGGACACCAGCAGTCTCAAAATTGAAGAGTTGGTTAGCGTGGAAATGTCTATAATCTGTCACATTGATAAACTTAATCCCATCCTGGAAGCAGGTGTGTTGAGTGTTGATGGACAACTCAGTCGAATTGCAATGCCAGAAGAGAGAAAACATCCTGTTATTCTGGCATCGTGATTGTTGTTAATGATTCAGCACCACAGAATTCCTGGATAACTGGAAAAATTGAGACAATTCAGGACCAAACAGGATGTCATCTTTGGATGAAGACAAAGACTGGATTCCTTTTTTTTTTCTTTTTTTTTCTTTCTCCCTGTCCCATTTGGTACTTTAGCAATCAGAATTATTGTCTGAACAAGAAAGATTATTTTACCAAGTCGATCATTACGGCTTTGCTGTGTATTTGATCATTGGTCCATTTGATTGACCTTAATTTTATTTTAAGTTATTACACAAAGGACAGACATGACTGGGGGGATAGGAAAAGGAGAAAGAAAAGGAGGGAGAGAAAAACAGAGGGGACAAGGGACAGTGAAAGAAGACAAAAAAAAGGAAAAAAAATCCACTGTTGAAACAAACAAAAAATAAGCACGCTTGTATTCAAATGGTTTCTCCATGTAATGATCTGCTAGTGGGTGTGGGTGTGGGGGGGGGGGGGGCATAGCCCTGGCCCCCAAGGGCATGAAGGGCATGGAAGAGATCCAGGCCCCAGACATCCAGAGGCCCCCAGAGCATGGGAGCCCAAGATGGACCACCGAAGGGGCAACCGTGCCACCCTCCTGGAAAGAGCTGAGGAGAGCCCCAGACATGGGGTCACCCAGCAGCTACGGTTCAGAAGCTACAGGGGGCTGCAGTGACGTACCCGCGGGCTCTGCCGGCAGCCAGCTGTGCAGGAGCAGACCGAGCGCTAGGCCCAGAGGCAAGAGGGCCCCGCACCACCCGGAAAGGGCCCAACTGGGCCCAATGTCTGTCTTTTGCAGGAAACAGAGAACATTTAACAAACCCGACTGACTTCAAGTGGCTTACTTTTTTTGTTTGTTTTTTTTTTACCTGTGGGATATTAACTACCTAAGTAGTGGTACTGGTGAATGTTGCACTAAAGGATAATTGAAATGCTTATAAACCAGCAAAAGTTGTAAGACTTGATTAGTTTGTAATTATTATTTGAAGAATAATAATTAGGGGGCGGTAATATAAGAGCCAAAGTTAATGGAGTTTTTTTGTTTATTTGTTATGGTGGCACAGGTGTTTAGATTTTCCTGCACCTCAGGTGATTGCATGGGGGTGTGGTTGCATGTTATTTACCTGACGCTGGTGCTTTCACCAGGGAGGTTGGATGAGTGATTTGTTTGCAAACCTTTCTGTTGACTGTCATTTTAGCATGTCAGTTAATACATGCGCTATTTGTTTTGATTGAATGCAAAACGTTTGTTGTTTTTGTTTCAAAATAAATACGCAAAACACAAGTGGGACTCAGTATGGTTTATTGGAGATGCGTCACAGTACAAAAACCCACTCAGCCGCGGCTTTATTTGTGGATGGAAGTCGCAACACCATGGACATGCTATTTGATTTATTTCAGGACTGCGTGGGGGCCAGTCAGTATACCCTGGTATATGCTTATGTGTGCGTACATATATGCTTGTACAGGCATTTGTATATAAGAATATGCTTATGTATATGTGGATGCTGTTATGAATAAAATGATTAAATAAAGTTGTTTTTGTGATTTTTATATACACATTGCAAGTGTGCTCATTAAGAGTTGGCACTCTGTGTAATAAAGGTCAAAAGCATCAGTTCAGCACTATGATTGAATTGAATTATTGAGACTGACATGTTGAGTTGCAAAGGGATTTGCAAATATGCTTGCACATCATAACTAGTTAAAGTCTGGGGGATATTTTTCTGGGCAAACGGAGTCTGAACAGAATGTCCCAGACTTAGCTAGCAATTCTCAGCCTGTTATTTTATACTTATTATCTAATATTATTACAGCAAGGTTAGGGAGGGAGGTGTTTTTCTTTGTCTTTTTCCAGGAAAAGGAGCAGCTGCAAGACAAGGTCAGTTGAGGATGAAGAGTGGGAGAATATCCAGTCAGGAATGGAAGGACCGGATTGTTTTCCAAGACAAGTTAGTCATAATAATACTCGTTTTTGTTGTGACATAAAACTGTATTGCCCCACCTACAGAGTCATCCTTTTTGTGAAGCAGACAGTTGGTTCACATTGAACTCCAGCATGCTGTAATTTCAACGTGTTGTAATTTCAACTGCTGAAACGAATTAAATATTTTAAAAGAGAGTCACTCTCCTGGATTCCTTAAGGAAAGAAAACAAACACTAACAATCTCTTGTAATCTTTTTATCTAAATTTTTAACCATTTTTTGAGGAGTGTATTAGACACTAGGGGTGGCTGTAGCTCAGGTGGTAGAGCAGGTCACCTACTAACTGGAAGGCTGGTGGTTCTGCTCCAGCATGCCAAATATCCTTTCCAATGCATCCATCGGCGTGTCAATGTTAAGACGTTAACTTAGTAACAACTTAGAAATAGTGCTTGGATGAATGAACAAGTTGTGTGAGTGCTCAGATTGAGTACAAAAGTGCTATAGAAGAACCCTCCAGCTGGTTAAGGTGGACGGCTCCCCTCTCTAACTGGTTCAGCAAATAAGGAGGTTCTGCAATTTAAAATTAGTTCTTCCTGCACACTCTTGAGTGTGGTGATCCTTATTTACTCAGTAAGGACCACCACATTGCTGTGGTCTGAGATCTGGATGCTCCAGTGGCTCAGTTTGTAGATCTGATCTAGATGCAGGTAATTCTTCATCCCCCGTGTCATCTTTATCCCTCTGGCTTCTGAGTATCACTGGTGAACCATATTCTCCTTCCAGCTCTAATTGTGATCCAGCTGTGTCCTCCTCCTCTATTCTTCCCACTATCTAAGCATTCAACAAGCCAGTCTTTGTCCTTTTTATTTGTTTGTTGTGTTTTGCTTTTCCCTTCAGAATCAGAATCAGAAGGACTTTATTGCCAGATGTTGAGCAGGTTTACAACATTAGGAAATTGCTGCGGTACTCAGTGTGAACATACAATACTTAAATAAACATAGAATAAAAAGCGCTGAGCAGATTGATATATACATGAGTGTAGGGGAAGTGGAACCGGAGCAGAGAACACGAGACAGGGTCATGAGTTTGGCTTAGAGTCAGTGGTGGCAACAGTCTTGTGCTTATTGTTCATGAGTCCAACAGCAGAGGGGAAGAAACTGTTCCTATGGCGAGAGATTCTGGTCCAAATGGACCAGAGCCTCCTGCCTGAGTGGAGCGGGTCAAACAGTCTGTGTCCAGGGTGGGAAGGGTCGGCTGTGATCAGAGCTGCACGCCCCAGTGTCCTGGAGGTGTACAGGTCCTGCAGAGATGGGAGCCTGCAGCCGATCACCTTCTTAGCAGAGCGCACAACACACTGCAGTCTCTGTTTGTCCCTGGTGGTGGCTCCAGCGTACCACACGGTGATGGAGGAGGTGAGGATGGACTCGATGATCGCAGTGTAGAATTGCAACATCGTCCGTGTTGGCAGGCTGAATTTCTTCAGCTGCCTCAGGAAGAACATCCTCTGCTGGGCTTTCTTTGTGATGGAGGTGATGGAGGGCTCCTGGGTGATGGTGGTCCCCAGGAAGTGGAATGAGTTCACAGTGGTGATGAGGGTGTCAGACAGGATGATGGGGGGGAGTGGGGCTGTGTGCTTCCTAAAGTCCACAATGATCTCCAC
>VURO01044806.1:0-32405 GCA_015108175.1 Pelvicachromis taeniatus | reverse complement strand
GAAAGCGCCAGTGGTCCGGTCTGCCTCGGAGAGGTTTCCACCAGGCGCGACAGGACCGCCGTTTGTTGCTGCGCCTGGGCCCGCAGCAGCCCCAGCTGCTCTTCTTGCGCAGCGGCCTGCTGCGTAGACATCGTCGCCAGATCCTGCATCATCTGCCCCAGCACTGCCAGCGGCTGGATCGGTGCCGGTAGGTTTGACATGGCACACGGTTCTCCCGGGTTTCGGCACCACTGTAACGGATCACCCGAGACGTCACTTTAGTTTGGGTTCAACTCCCCGTTTATTCAAGAACAAAATGTGCTTCTCCAGTCTGGACAGCTTCTCTTGGGCACAGCTCCCGACAGTTCTCCCACCTCTCTCCACATCACTCCTTTTATAACCACATCACAACAGCTGTCAGTTAGGGACACTCTTTGAACATACACACACATGCTGACCGGTAGATAACACACTTTGAAACTAAACATTTTCAACTGGTACTTTGAAACTAAACATTATCAGCTGAAGAGCTCGCTGCGTCACCTCTGACTGCTCTGCAGCAGGCCCGAGACCACGCCCCCGCCACAATTATATATGCTTCCCTTCAGAAAGCATAGCATACATTTTTACTGCTATCCATATGACACCCAACTTTATCTATCCATGAAGCCGCATAACAAACACCAATTAGTAAAACTGCAGGAATGTCTTAAAGACATAAAGACCTGGATGACCTCTAACTTTCGGCTTTTAAATTCAGATAAAACTGAGGTTTTTGTACTTGGTCCTGAAAATCTCAGAAATACGGTATCTAACCAGATTCTTACTCTGGATGGCATTACCTTGGCCTCCAGTAACACTGTGAGGAACTTTTTGTCTTTATGTCCTTCAATGCACATATTAAACAATTATGTAGGACTGCTTTCTTCCATTTGCACAATATTTCTACAATTAGAAATATTCTGTCTAAGAGTGATGCTGAAAAACGAATTCATGCATTTATTACTTCTAGGCTGGACTACTGTAATTCATTATTATCAGGATGTCCTAAAAACTCCCTGAAAAGCCTTCAGTTAATGCAAAATGCTGCAACAAGAGTCCTGACAGGGACTAGAAAGAGATAGCATATTTCTCCTATATTGGCTTCCCTTCATTGACTCCCTGTTAAATCCAGAATTGAATTCAAAATCCTGTTCAAGGTCTTAAACAATCAGGCCCCATCTTATTTTAATGACCTTGTAGTACCATATCACCCCATTAGAGCACTTTGCTCTCGCACTACAGGCTTACGTGTTGTTCCTAGAGTAATGGGGGGCAGATCCTTCAGTTTTCAGGCCCCTCTTTTGTGGAATCAGCTTCCAGTTTGGATTCATGAGACAGACACTATCTCTACTTTTAAGATTAGGCTTCCATTTCCATTTTGCTAATGCATATAGTTCGGGCTGGACCAGGTGACCCTGAATCCTCCCTTAGTTATGCTGCAATAGGTTTAGGCTGCTGGGGGATTCCCATCATGCACCTGTGTTTCTTCTTCAGTCACCTTTCTATTAACTATGTGTTAATAGACCTCTCTGCATTGAATCATACTTGTTATTAATCTCTGGCTCTCTTCCACAGCATGTGTTTTATCCTGTCTTCCTTCTTTCACCCCAACCGGTCGCAGCAGATGGCCGCCCCTCCCTGAGCCTGGTTCTGCCGGAGGTTTCTTCCTGTTAAAAGGGAATTTTTCCTTCCCACTCTCGCCAAAGTGCTTGCTCATAGGAGGGTTATATGATTGTTGAGTTTTTCTCTGTAGTAAAGCGCATTAAGGCAACTTTTGTTGTGATTTGGCGCTATATAAATAAAATTGAATTGAACTGTTACAAGTCACGCCTGACACTCATCTCCCCCCACACCACCCTGCCTGCACTGTCCATTACATTGGATGGCCGATCCTATGCATTTAAACTTTCATAACTTTACTAATTCTAATGTCAACCTACTGCTGCTATCATGGTCCGGGTGTATGGCAGTATTTTTCCATAGAGCTACAAGTCTCTTCCCCTGGTTGGAGCTGATCTAATTTCCTCCTTGGAGCCAAGTGGAGCTTATTACAGAGGCTGTATTTAAGACCACTATTCTTCGCCAGATCATCTGCTTACCAGTATCAGTTCTTGGCCCATTCATGTCACATTGTTAGTCTGATTTTGCTCTTAACTTGGTGTCTGATTTTCAGTCATCTCCCCGGACCATATCCACTAACCACTTGCAGTAATCCACGGCTTGTTTGCTGGTCTCATTTGCCAATAACTACTTGCTCTCACCTACTTGCCTCCCTGCCTTCTCACCCAGACCTCTGGATTGGACCGTTATAAACAACTCACCCGGACCTCAACAGCCTAACACTCCCCTCTCACGCTCCTCCACCTGCTGACAAGTAAGCCGTGACAAAGACCACACTGGATTATTCCTTGTCAAGCTCTGGTGTTACAGCGCTGACTCTCCTCCTCTATTGCAGTGTTCTCAGGCCTCTGGCTTGTTCGTTCTCATTTCCACACCATGTATTAACCCTGGACTCCATGTATCTCAGTCATGTTCATGTCAAGCCCAAGCCATGTATAGTTTCTGCTTCATGTTCCTGTAAACAGTGTTTCCAGTTATAGCATCTAGCTCACATCCTTGTATATAGCCTCACTCATGAATCATAGTACCAGGTGTTTAGCTCTCACGTTGTTAACTATTGTCACCTTCATGTATGTATATAGTTTTTATTATGTCCCTGTATATAGTCCTCATTCACTAGTGTTCAATATTGTTATTGAAAAGATCATGCTTTGTAAAATAAACCTAATTCACTCCAAGTTGAAGCTTCTGTGTTTGAATCTGCATTTCAGGTCCAGCCGTGGCAGCTGCTCTAATATTACAGACAGACTCATCTCAGAAATCTCTCATTTCTTGCTTTTTAATAAACAGAACCCTTTCTTCCTGGATTCACTCACCCATCAGATAACATTAATGCGGTTTATTCATTCAGTAAACATCCAGAGGACCATTTAGGACCATTTCTATCATTAATACTGGAACTAAATTGCTCCCTTAGCAACAGAACAAATAACATACTGACGTGACCTTCATGCTACATCTGAATCCAAAAATACATTATCAGCACCAGGAGGGTCACAGAATAATGCTTGGTATTGAAATGGTAGCTTAACATGTAACAAATATTTTATTTTCTGACAACAGTAATACTGATATTTTGCAATTTAATCTCAAGTACTTGCTGCATCTGGATACTTCTACTGTATCCACTGAAAATCATTCCAGTTTCATGCTAAAGGTAACATCATATTTAAACATAAGTCTTGAGCCCCCCCGTGTCAGGTGTGTTTTTCTATCCAGGTATGCTTTCACTGCCTTGACAGAGTGCTTGAGATCATTGTCATGCTGAAAAATGAAGCCTCTGTCAATCAGAAACTTTCCAGATGCTACTATAAGGTGGCTCAAAATCAGGCACTAATTTTCTACCTTCATAATTCCATCAGTTTTGACAGCGCCCCAACACCACTGGCTGTAATGAAGCCCCAAACCATGAGAGAGCCTCTACCATGTTTTACAGAAGCTGTAGACTAGTTTTGAAAGACCTTCTGAAAAACCTTATGAAAGACCGGAGAACTATTACTGAAAACCACTGTCTCGCTGTATGCGAACCTCTTCACATACAAAGATATAAATTAACTGATCTGATGGCAACTCATGAAGTTATTTGAAAAGCTTCCCAACAGATGGTAAACGTAAAGAGCGGAAAGCAAAGCTGCCCGAGCTTAGTTGTCTACTGTTGGCTTTATGCCACAATCTACTGCAAACAAACTAAAAAAAATTTAAAAGCTAGCAATTGGTACATTGCTGCTCATGCATGGTGTAGCAGTATTGAACCCTCAACAGAAGTAAATTGAATAGATCAGCAAATTGTCTGCATACCCAATCTATATGCAGATAGATTTTTTTTTTTTTCAAAAATCTGGATTACAGCAGCATCTGCAACAGACTTTTACAGGTGTGTACTTAACATCCAAATGAAGCTGAATGAAGCTGAAGGTGGGTGTGGCCTGAGAGCTCCATTTGCCCGAGAGCTGGTGTGATCCCATTACAAGATGGCTGCTAGGTTTTGCTGGAAATTAGGTTGAGGGGTTGAGGGAGGGGTAAGAGGGTTGTGAAGTGACAGAGATGTAAGAGGGAGTTGCACAGATGTGGACAAAAATGGAAGGCAATGAAAGAGAAAAATGAGGGAGGTGTGCTTGCCCTATGACCCAATGTTCCACTCTATCTCAGCATACTTTGGGGCGCCCTGACAGATGCTTAATGCCTCACATGGACCCACATCAATGTACATTAGCTTGTGTTCACACACGCACGCACACAGGCATGCACACGCACACTCCTACAGCTAATCTCCGATATGCTTGTGAGGGTGGTTGGTTAGATTAGCAGAAAGATCAGGGCGCTAAACCATCAGCTTTCATCTCGGTCGGTCTCTATGCAACTCTTTTTTTTTTCTTCCTTCTGTTTCCCTGTCTCCTTGTGTGTCCACATCAGCTCAATAAGAGTGAAAGACACGTGAACGCACCCATGCACTTGCACATGCTTACAAAAGCAGACAGACTGTGAGCTCAATGTCAATAGGTTTGTTTTGGATCCAGGATCAGGTGGTTCACTATGTAGGTCAGAGGGAGAATAAAAGGAAAGGCAAGCCATGGTTCAGATTCTTTAATAATTAATCAAACCGTCCCCCCCTTCTTTCTCTGCCTCCATCTTCTGACATGAATGTAAGAATAAATGGATATGCTGGTGTGAGGCACTCAGGCAGACAAACATGGACAGAAGAAGAGTCAGACAGCTAACCACACATTGAGCTGTGGAGTTTATTTGTCCTCAGGGAGCCTTTAGCTTGGATAATCACCTCAAGGTGCTTTTAGCAAGCTGCTGTCATCACCGGCGTGCCTATCTTGTTCAAATTTCTCAGTGCTTCATATTTTCTGCAAGGAAGGTTGCACATGCTCACGCCCACACACATGCTTTTGAGGAACACTGCTGTGCCCTGCTGTAAGGATTCTTTTGTGATGTTGCTGAAAAAGGGTGGCTCTGCTGAATGACTGATGTCTATAACCAAAGCACAGCTCAGATGGCCTTGCATAGATACGCAGGCTGGTGACACAGGATATCCTGCTGTAGGCGTCAGCTCAGGGAAGAAGAGGAAGTGCAATCCGCAGTGGCTCACGTGAGATCAGTCCAACTTTTCTCCAAAATACAAGGAAGTGATTGTTGTAGATTTCAGATCATTAATTTTATTTGACAACATTGCTCAGACAGCAGACGTGTCATTTTTATAGCCCAGTCCACAAGATGTGCTAGCACAAAAAATGTGTTTCTTTAATGATCATACATAGAGAACACCAGGGACTCCTAAATGCTTTCAGCCTGATTCCATACAGAAGACATAAATAATTATTAAAAGACTTTTATTAGGACTGTCGGCACGAACTGATTTGCGTTAACGCGTCAAAATTGGCAAATTTCCGTTAACGAGTTAATACAGATTAATACGTGTGAGAGGTTACTCGGCGTTAACATGTTAATGCAGCTTAAACGTGTTAATGCCGTCATCGCGACTAACGCGACTAACAATTAACCCATCGGGAGCACAGACTGACTCAAAATCCCTGAAATGTCTCTGTCAACGCAGTTTGGGCTGTTTGTCCAAAGTTTATCCATTCTGCGCCCGAGACAGGTCGAGTGTGTTAAGCACTCATTTTTACTGATTGTTCCATTGTTTATACTATACGAGTTCTCATGCATACACACCATGCGGTTAATATGTTTCACATTTAAATATTTGTCAATTTCAATTTTATTTATATAGCACCAACACACGATGACTGTTGTTGTGCACGAGGTCCTGAATAATCAGTCCCCATCTTATCTTATTGACATTAGCACCGTGTAGTAACATATCACCTGATTAGAGCATTTCGCTGTCAGACTGCAGGTTTAGTTGTGGTTCCTAAAAGTAGAATGGGAGGCAGAGCCTTCAGCTTCCAGGCCCCGCTTTTGTCGAACCAGCTTCTAGTTTGGATTCGGGAGACAGACATCGAATCTACTTTTAACATTAGGCTTAAAACTTTCCTCTTGATAAAGCATGTAGTTAGGACTGGATCAGGTGGCACTGGCTCTGCTGGAGGTTTCTACCTGTTAAAAATGTTTTTGAGTTTTTCCTTCTTACTGTCACCAAAGCACTTCCTCATAGGAGGTCATATGATTGTTGGGGCTTTCTCCTTTTTCTATGTATCATTGTAGTCTTTACCTTACAATATAAACCACCTTGAGGTAATTGTTGTTCTGATTCATATAAATAAAATTGAATTGAACCGAATTATCCACTTTATATTGTAAAGTAAAGACAATACAATAATATAGAGAAAACAAAACAATCAGACTTTTCCCTATGTGCAAACATTTGGCGACAGTGAAAAATTCCCCTTTAACAGTAAAAAACGCTGTGGGAGAACCAGGCTCAGGAAAAGGTAGCCATCAGCCAGGGCAGTTGTGGGTGAGGAGATGGAGACAGGACAAAGAGGTTAAAATCAAAACATGGCATAATACACACAGAGACATATACAGTGCATATATCACACACTCACATACATATATAGAGCATAATTAATTTTTTCCAAAATTTAATTAAAACAAAGTAACAAATTTACTCACATTTCACCTTGTTTTTGGTCTCTACCAACTGAACTACTGCTCCAGAGTTTATCCAAACCACTACTGCAAAAGCAACTGTCAGCTGGAGTTTAATGAGAACAATGAAAGTGGACTACTAATGTAGGTGTCCAGAACAATGAAGTGAAGGAGACTAAAGTGTATGGATTGATCATATGTTCCCATTGGTTCATGATTATTTTCACATTTCTCCAATTTTTTCTAAAAAATGTTTTCCTTCATTCTGAAAATAAGAAGGTCAAGATATGTTCTTGTCATTGTTTGCTGTGTGGCAGGCAGCATGTAGGACCCAAAAACAGGACTCATGGACAACAAGGGAGTGAACTAAAGAAGGCAGCTTTATTTTGGCTGTAAATGACTCTTCATACAGAAAACAAAACCCAAAAGCGAGGAACTAGAAATAAAAAATAAACTCAAAACACTAAGACACTGGGAAACAGAGCTAGCAAACTACGAGGAGCACAAAGGGGATACACACAGCGTAGTGAGGGTAGAGCAAAACAACAAACAGGGGAAGACTGAGGACTAAAATACATGGGTGGAAACACAGCTGGGACTAATCAGACATAACGAGACAGGGGAAAAGCAAAACTCAAAACACTGAACACAGGACGGGGACTATCAAAATAAAACAGGAAACATACGACAGGCACAGAGACATAGACTTGAGGGAAGCACAGGGACAGGAGTGACATGAGGCACGACTGACTGAGGAACCAAAAAATAAACATGAAGCCAGAACTAAACATACAGTAAACATGAGGGGCACAGGAACAAAACCCAAGAACTAGAAATGAAGAAATACTAAAGAACTTAGGGAGCTAGAAATACAAAATAGGAACCAAGGCACTAATAGTGCTGAACCATGATGAAATCAAAGATTATTAATAACACAAAACACTGGGTCACCGACCCAGGACCGTGACAGTTCTTTACATGGTAACTACACAAATGAAAAATCAACTACGGTAGTTTTGCTTTGACAAAGAGCAGTAATGTTAAGATGTCTGTTTCAAGTTCAAGTACATACATTAATAACTGTAATTCTGTTCAATTCAAACGAACCTTATTCATTTCAAATCACAATAACAGACATGACACTTAAATAGGAAATGATGACCTTAAAAAGCCATGTTACACAAGGCACATTGTTGATTCAATGACTATGTTTTTTTTTAATGCTTATTATTATTTTATTGTTTTCTGTCTGATGCATTTGTCTTTGCCCTTTTCTGCGTTAGAAGAATGCATGAAAATTCAAAAACTGAAAATTGTAATATGTCATTGCTTTCTAGTGCTGTGCGATACTGCAAATTTTGATATCAATCAAATATCAAGTAAATACATGGCCAGTATTGCTAATACCAATACTTATACTGATGCTTTTAATCTATAAAGACAGTGTATGTAGGGAAAAGCTGTGTCTCATCATTTATGAGATGAATCATCGTCAAACTGAACATTTTGATGACCATTTAAATCATTTATTTGGGGTAAAAACAAACTATTGCATCTGCCAACCTCAGTTAACGCCACTAATGGTGCAGTTCATAAAAAATTTTAAATATTGCAGTGAACACAATATTTTGAACAAACAGGAAGTAAAGGAGGTGGTAATGACAGGGTGGTGGGTGTTTGTCTAAGTGTGCATGTGTCCATGACCGTGTGTTTGTGTGTGGTGGATTCAATGCCTGAAGCAGATGGAGAATGAAACAATAGAGAAGCTGTGACATGATGGGATTCCCCTAAATTCCCCAGTTTGGCTGAGACAGTGAGGCCAAGCAGTGACAGCGGTATGTTTGCACACAGCCCACTTGTCATGTGCAGGACTGAGCGCCAGGGGCCATACATGTTTGTGTCCGTAAATAGAGGGTTTATTGTTGCAGGGTATCGGTGAACTGATAAGATTACATAAAATCTCCTGCAGAAAGAACATTAGTATCATGAACTTTTCAGTGAATTAAAAAACACAGTTATATATATTTTTTTGGTTACAGATTAATAAGAACGAATCTGTGCTTATGTAACGATAGTTGCGCTGTGTAGAAATGTCTGACCTTATACAACAGACCCAAATATGTCCACACACACTCACATATGGGCATGTTTTGACCCACATTACTCCAACTGTAGTAATCAGGTCAAAGACTGCTAGCTGGGAGCTGCTACTGCTCTGCTACGTCCTTTCTATTATCTGTTCTTTTTTTTTAATGCAAACTCTGTGTTGGTCTGTAAATGTGATTATATTCTCTTTCCTGCCCATCGTTCAGTTTGATCTGTTTTTTGTTCAAATTCCTAGAAAGTTCAATATAATGAACAATTACATCCACTTGCAGTCAAACTCAAAATACTACGAGTGCAAATAATAATAATTGTATTTTATAGCACTCTTTAAAAACATACACTTGCAAAATATATATTTTAAGATTAAAAAAAAACATTCAAATGACATATCCCAACATGCCATACATAAAACCTTTCAGCCGTGCATTCTCACATATGTACATACTGGCTAACCTTCAAGTGACCAAGTGTGGTTAGTTCGTATGTCAGCCGTACATTTAAGTGTGCTGTGGTGTACGTAAAAGCCAATTTTGCTTAAGATACTTTTTTAAATGATCTTTTTCTTAAAAAATCTACATCATGTGTAATTTCATTGCATATATTAATCACAGTTAAACTAAGAGGGGATGGCAGTAAAAACTCCAGAATGGAGATGTCATTCTCACGTTCTCGGGAAGTCTCCCAGACCAGAAACGGCCTCATTTTCAGTTTGTATGTTTAATTATTTTATTATAAAAAATCATATTTTTTAAGGCCATTGTTGGTTTTAATCCAGTTTAAACCAAACCACTCCACTGGATTTAGCTACATTTTGGACAGTGTTCCCAGAATGCAGTAGCTAGCAAGCTGATTGGAGACCAAAACAGCCAATTAGAATTCCAAGTCTGTGATTGGTTGGTTCTGTAGCACAAATATAACGAGCGGAGCAGAGATGTTAGGAGAGCGAGAGCAATACACTGAGAGCAGGTCCACAGAGATCTGAGCAAGAGCAAATGCAAACACGGAGCGAGAGGAGCTGCTATTGTGTGTGTATATGCATAATAGCAAACACTGAAATACATTTTTTGCACGCAGCAATGATTTTTTTTTTGCTCAAATTAAACTTTTGTTTGCCCAAAATAATTTTCTCCTCAAAATGCAACACTTTTGACATGCGCTCAGAATACTGGCATAAAATAACGCCATAATTATGCACCCTATTTTACTGTCATTGTTAGAGCAAAATGTTACATATCTTAGCTGTTGGTAGGTTCGAGAGATTTTCATTTTGGTTGCAGTCTCTCATGCTCCATGTAAGACTGTGATGTACTTAAATCTCTCCTATGGTAGTTTTATCTGACTTTTTGCATTTCATGTTTTCAAATTGTATGTTATGTGTTGCATAAATACGTGGTTATTATAAAGAATTTGTAATAACACACTCAAGCATTTTTTCTGTAAATTCTCAATATTCATATTAGTAGTCTTTGCATTCAGCAGTATTACAGAAAAGTTTAACAGAATACCTCTAAATTGTTAGCCTTTCTTTCACTATTCATATTATTGAAACTATTAATGAAAAAAATATAAACTCTGTCCTGTTGTACATTTTAATTGATACATCTAGGATTTGTCACTCACTGACCTGTTATTAATAACAACAAGCAGCACAGTATACACTACAGAATACATACCGCAGCCCTAACGTGCATATTAAAGCCATTGTTATATATATATATATATATGCATGTACACACACACACACACCTTCTGTACTTACTGGCTGTGGCATACAGTATGGCTGTGAGTCTCATGTTACATGCATTAAGTCATTATTGCAATAAGGAATAGAAATGTTGAAAAGAGCCATCTATAAAGACCTTTTCAGAAATCATCTTATTGTTTGCTATTGTGCATTTCATTTGTCCTCAAGATCTCTGATGCAGTAAAATGCAAGGTGCAGTTTCCCAGGAGGATGAGCAGGAACTTCCTAGTCCTGTGACATCAGAGATGAGTGCATGAACCCCATTCCATACCAACTTTTTGTTACTCCATCAAGCAATGCTGTTTCAATATGAAAACTACCACTAGTTAAATAATAGATTCAGAGTATCAGATTTTACCTGAAACTTTAGAAAATGTTAGAAACATTCCCACTGAGCATCAAACACATGTTCAATCATTTACATCTCAATACCCTATATGGTGAGATTTACAGCTTCTTATTTCCTGAGTTACAGTTAAACACAAAAGCTGCTGTGTCTGATAGTTTGAAACACTTGATACGAAGAGGTCTCTGAAAAAATATTACCCAAATGAATTTGTTGTTGACTTTGCAGCTGATGGAGTCACAGTCCTATATAACAAATTCAGCCCTGAGCTTTGATTCACAGCATCAAAAGTTAGAAGCAGTGGTCCATGATGCTCTAGAAGTGATCTCTGTCATTTTCATTTATTGGTTCCCAAACAGTCTGCTGCTGATCTTACGAAGGTCACCTTCTCCCTTGGAGATTTGTAGATGTGGGTAAAAGAGGCAACGAAGATGGCACTTGGCAGGAAAGCAGAAACAAATCCAGCATCAAAGCAGACTTTTTCTTTGTAATCTGTGGTTGTGGAATTTTACATTAATTTATACTAAATATTGAAATTAAATGGCACAACAGGATGAATAACACTAAACAGATGGTGGAATTGCAATATGCACAAAAGAGTGTGCATATTGCTGTGCGTCTTGTAAACTCTCTTTTTATACTCTTTAAGTTCTGATGTTCTTTAGTTAATAATTTAATAATTATTCTACTATAAATGGTAAAATAATGAGCCTTCAGGTTTGTCATAAAGTTCAGCAGCATGGTCAAGACAGTGTACCAACTGTGTCTAAAACTAGCTGTTTATGCCTCAAAGATATCTTGGCACAAACATTAAGATATTTCAACCACTAGCAGTTGATAGTGCAGGATTAAGAACGTGATGACTGACTGGTCTCCCAGTCAAGAGCTGTGCTCACTGGAGTGCATGACAGTGTCTGCCAAAAATGTCTTAAAGAGAAAATTGAATGTGAGATGGTCCCAGTGAGCTGGGCTCCCCTTGCCCCTAGCTCAGACTTTACAAGTATAAGATCAAACACATTTGGTGGAAGGTTGGGTTATGCCAAAAACATCTCAGTTCATTCGTGTTGTCCATCCTTGTTTGAGGGCATGGGTTGTGACTTACTGGTTCTTTTTGAGTCTGTCTCTGTAGACCAACTCTCCTTTAAAAGAAATGACCTCGGGGCTTGTTTTTACAAAAACAATTTTTTAAAACCACTATGTGCTTTGTAAAATTAAGTGACTTCTAGTGATCATTCATGAAAAGGCAAATGAGTAATGTGTTCTCCCGCAAACTCTGAAATAAAACATTTGTTTTAGCAATTCTGTATGACAAAGTATAATTCTGTTTACTTTAGAAAATAATGATTTGTGGATTAGGAGATTATTGATACTGAGAATCTCTAGAACTATCAATTTCGGAGTGTACATGTGTATTGAGGTATCAATGAGTATGTAACAGATTTTGCCAGAGAATCTTCTTGGGTTTTTTTTTCTATTGATAGTATAGATACCAGTATGTTTGATGACACATAGCACAGGAAGCTGTTATTCCTTAGTTTGGTTACCAATAATTCATCCGTGACTGTTATTAAATGTATTATTACAATATTAGGCTCAAAACTTTCCTTTTTGCTAATGCATATAGTTAGGGTTGGATCAGGTGACCTTGAATCCTCCCTTAATTATGCTGCAATAGGTGTAGGCTGCTGGGGGAATCCCATCATGCATTGAATAATTCTTCTTCAGTCACCTTTCTCACTCACTATGTGATAATAGATCTCTCTGCATTGAATCATACTTGTTATTAATCTCTGGCTCTCTTCCACAGCATGTCTCTATCCTGTCTTCCATCTTTCACCCCAACCGGTCGCAGCAGATGAGCCTGGTTCTGCCGGAGGTTTCTTCCTGTTAAAAGGGAGTTTTTCCTTCCCACTGTCGCCAAAGTGCTTGCACATAGGGGGTCATATGACTGTTGGGTTTTTCTCTGTGTATTGTATGTATTGTTGTCGGGTCTACCTTACAATATAAAGTGCCTTGAGGTGACTGTTTGGGGCTGTGTAAATAAAATTGAACTGAATTTAATAGAATTACATTTCAGCCCGACTGACCTTCATTAAGGTCATTTAGACCAAAATGCTGTAAGTTAATTTGGGGGTAACTTGAGCAGGGATTACATTTTATTGTTTTGTAGAACTTTTTCATCTGATGCACCTCATTCATTTAGGGTTGCAGAGATTTTGAACCAATTATTTAATCTGGCAGGTGAAACTTTTGCAAAAGTGGGAAAAGGACAACCAAATGAGGTTTGAATTGTATCCATTAACATTATAGTTGTTTCTTTGGTTCTTCTCCGTGGCATCAAAAGCCTGTCTACAAGGTGCTGGTTTAGCTCAGTGGTCAGGTGACCACATGCTGTATGGCTAGAAAACAGTGGTCCAGGTTTATATCCAATCTGTGATCTTTTGATGTGTGTCTTCCACTTTCTCTCTCCCTTCTTTCTGGTCTAATATTCAGCTTCAGATGTATGAAATCAGGTAATGCAGTTTGCAATCTTCCATTTTGGATGCTAAGAATAATATGAAAAAAATGAGTCACAATTGTGCCTGCCTTGTGGCCTTTTGTGTAACCTTTTTTCCTTTCCTGTACTAACTTGAAATTGGTTCTGTCTTGATATTATTTCCCATTTTAAAAATAATACTGCAATTTAGAAACTGTTCAATCTGCAGAAATGTTAGAATTTTTTGTCAGTTAAGTAATATATGCTTAAATCCAAAGTTACACAGAAAAATGCTTACATTCGGTTAGGGTTATAGCCAGGTTATGAGATTGCATTTAATGGTTTTATAAATCTCTTCTCTTAGCCACCTTTTGACTTCTACCGAGTTCAACCCCTTTAAAAGTGAAGCCAAAGTCTCTTACTGACACCCTTTCTGTTTTAGTCAGCTCTGATCTATTCCTTTCTATTTCACTTCTGTTCCTTTCCTAACTTTCTTATTTTGTTTCTTTTATATTATTTTGTATTTCCCTTTCTCCAGGCCTTCTTGTTTCTCTGTGGTTGAGTTTGTATCTTATTATGGCAAGTTACACCGAAACACATACTACAAGCTCCACTGATGGCTGGGGACAGCTTTATTGAAGTCACACCGGCTCCTGCATCTCAGTCTTGTTAGCAGCTATGAAAAGCTGCAGTAAGTAAGTAAGGGCAGACCCTGAACCAGTAACCGCCTGGGAGGTTGGTTAAAATATTTTCTTGGAGCACCTAAAAACTGTCAGTGAATTTGTGTTTTATAGCTGTATAGCCGTAAGTAATGTCTTTAATGTGATTTTGTGATTTGTGTGTATCTGTGTGTGTGTGTCTGTGTGACCATCACCAAGTACCTCATAATTCAGACATGTGAACAGTGCATTTTATGTTCTCATCCAGGTGCATTACACTTAGTTTGTTTAGATCAAAAACACTGCTGTGACACTGATATCTGTCTCTGTCACTCCAAATTTACACTCTGTATTTGTGTGTCTGTGTATATTTTTCCCTAGGCAGAAAATCAAATGGTCTAAATGGCTGTTAGACCATGGTGAAGCAGCAGACAGAGTTGGAATAGTGGACATTTTTGCAGCTAGAGCTTTCCTGATGACATTTGCCATTTGAACGAGTGGATATCTTCACTGATAGTTATGCTTTTCTATGGCAGCTGCTCTTTTTGGTTACATCTTTTTGTTTTCATCAAGTGTGCTATCAGTGCCATGTACAGTTCTCTCCAAAAAAAAAAAGCTCTTTAATAATGCGATTGCTATGAGAAGCCTCAAGGAAGAGCACGTGATACTTCTGAAAATGATAACTGAACAAAGTCAGTTCCCAGTAAGTACAGAGGAGAGGCACCACAATGCCTGTGTTATATATGCAGGTATGTTTGCTTGTCTTTCAGAAGGCCACTGTGGCATATTCAGGGCTGTTCAAAAAGAAAAAGGAAATGCTGTTCTTTATCTTACTATTATGCAAAACCTCCCATTAACATAACACAATAATTGTTCAGGAGTAAAAACGTGACTGTCTCTAGTTTAACATTACACACTGCCATGAAGTGAAAAAATGTTATTGTAAAAGGTTGCCTGGATATGCCGTGTCACAACATAAGGTTGTGATGTCTTCTGCCACTTGTAGACACTCATTTTGGAAACACCCATATGGGTTGTATTTGAGGGCAGCGACAAAAGCTTGATATTGTCGTTTGGACTGGATGACTTGTTCTTCTTTTGTCCTCTCACTGACTCCTCACAGTGCTTTACACTGCTAGTCCCAGCTTCATCAATTAATCTGATGTGCATGTCTTTGGGAGGAAACCAACCATGCATGCACACAAAAAAACTCCACGCAGAAAGATCCCAGCTGACCCAAAGGTTCAAACCCACAACCTGTTTGCTAGGCAACAGTGTTAACCATTGTTCTACTATGCCACAGCTTGTTCAGCGTATCCAAAAAGCCCCAAAACCAGTGAAGATAGATTTTTTAAAATATGTTAGTAAGAGCTCGGCTCAGTGCACGATAATAAGCTCCCATAATGCAACCAGAATAATCTTAAACTTGAGCTTTTATGCTTCTCACACATTTTGCATCATAAACTGTGTTCTCTAAATGATGATGTCAAGCAGCAATGCTGCTTTACATGCATGTGTATTCACTTTTTTGTTTTGTCTGTTTGCCCAAGGCACAGTGAATAACAGTGCTGTTTAATTTCATTCATTTGCTTTTGCTTCCCTTATTTTGTGCTTTTTCTCTCTTCTGCCCTTTTTTTAATTAATGTATTTTTTTCTGCCCTCTTAAAGCCATTTCTCTGTGTGTTTTTTAACACCCCAGCATCCAGTTTGTCTAATTTTGAGTTATTTTCCATGACCGTCAACCATTCATTTCATTCATTTCCTCTTTAATTCTCTCATTCCTCCTGTGCTCCAGCTAGTCTACAGCTCCGTCTTTCCCCCCTCTCGCTTTCTCAAAGTTTAACCTACTTACGGCACAGCTGTCTGATGAATAATGGAGGAGAGACAGTTACTATCAGCAGGATCCTGCCTTTGATCTCTGATCCTGTCCTCCTCTCTCCTCCCTATTCACACAATATTCACCTTTTCTAATAATTCTCTTCACCAGCTTTTTTCAGTTCAAACCAGACCAGTCCGGCTTCAGGTTCATAACACAATCAAACCACTGAAGTGACATTTTATATGTAATCATAGGCTTATGTTGATAAATGTCATAGCAGCTATGATGGCGCTTAAGTTTCCTCCAAAGAAAGGTTCCTTTGATACAAACCTGGAGTGTGTGGAACAATAGAAACATCCATCATTATTTATCATCAGATTCTGAACAAGTTAGTGTTAATGAGGTTATCGCTGATGTGCCGCATCCGCACATGTAAATCACTCTCAATTTAAAGACATTCTTATCATTTTTTTTCTTGCCATGCGGCGTTGCAGGTGTTTGTTAAGGTCAGAGGAAAGAATCTGACAGCTGTGTGTGACAAGCTGAACATCAGTAGGTCTGCTAATGTTTCAGACATGAGATGACCTTCAACATTAGTGCAACACATAACAGACGACTTAGCAAAGAACCACTTTAAAATGACATCTTTAGTCACCTTTTTACCAGCAGCTTGTCACAAAAACACAATTTGTTCCCATTTTTTTTAGCTGAATGTATGAAGCATGCCACAGATAACACAATATTTTTGCACCAACAAGGTCATTCTCAGAGAGCTACAACCCAAAAACTTGGTCTATCTCGACATTTCATTAAAAAATATAAAGAAACTGGAGAAGGGAGGACAAAAAAAGACAAAATAGAAGACCTAAAAACAATCTACAGTATATGAACAGTATCTGAAATGCATGTCAATTTCATCCATGTGCTGTTTAAAGGTGTTTTGCTACAAATGGTCAGGCAGGAAAGTTGACTGTCCAATAACCTGACAAGACTATCTTCCTATGACCTGTATACATTTTGTATTACCGTATATCTTCCAATAGAAGCCCGGGCGTTTATTCAAAAAGTTATTCGGCCGGCCCGGCGTTTAAAAGAGACCGGCGGTTGTTGGAGACCGCCTCTTATTCCCTTCTCAGATGGAATGGACGTTTTGACTTTCTTCCTTCCTCGATAGCATCCGATGACAAACCATTTTTGACACGAAAAGGTATTTACCGTATGATTTACCGCAGGAAGGCAGTAGCCCAGATGGTATGAAAAGAGTAGTAGCGTACGGAAAAGGCGGTGGGTCATTGGAGAGTGGCGTTTACTACAGACCGGCGCTTATAAGAGACCGGCTAGTATTGGAGACCGGCGTCTATTTGTTTTCAAACCCAGCGTTTATTATAAACAATAAGAGACAGGTCACTACTAGCAGATATACGTTATATAACAAATGCTCTCACTACCTTTGTGCCTTAAGGCTCAGTTACAATAAAACACCAATTCTGACAAACAGGAGTCTGTCAGCCTTTAAGATTTGGGGCAAAGAAAAACATGTTCTGGATCTCGCACTTATAAGCAACTTGTAAGGACATTTCATTCATAGTCAGTTATTATTAAATGGAGCTATGATTATACTCATTTGAAAAACAGATTGGTTCCTACAGGATATGGGGTCAGTAACTTGCCCATGCAGGGCTATTTGACATACAGACTGGCACAGCCAGGGATGAAATAATCAACCTTCTGACTAGCAGATGCTCTACCTGCTGAGATACAGCCACCCTTTCTCATGTGCTTTTCAAATATTCTGTTATGAGAAGCAGGGAGTCTGGAGAAAGATGACTTTAAAAACAAGGGGAAAGGCTTGTTCCAGACAGAGGATAAATGATGGCCTGTCATAAAAAATATATACGTTTACTGGATAGTTCTAGAATTAAAAATATGGATTTGAAAATGATCACAAGAGGACCCCCTAATCTGCGTTTTACAAAAGAAGGAGACATTGAATTCAAAGTAACAGTAGGCTTGAGTCAAATTTTAATTTCCCAATTGGGGTTATTATTCCCACGATGCATAAAATAAAATGTTGTCTTAAAAAACACTTGCTCTTTCATTTCAATGGCATTTTAAAGCCAGTGTATGGTTTTCACAGGGTCATCATTCTCTAAATTTGCAACAGTAATGCGGTGCCCTCTATCCAGTCTTTTACTGAGACATATACCTACCAGCATTTATAATCTGCGCGTAAACAGTGCCTGTAAAATTGTTTTATGAGAAGAATAGTCCAGCCCACATAAAAATAGAGCTGAGGCTGCTTATGCATGCAGAATATTTGTTACTGGGACTTGTTGATTTTGTCTTTTGGTTTCTTTGTGTAATCATAAAAGAAATCAAAGAAAATAATCTTTTAAAGCGTGTTTTCAGTTCACTGTAAAACTTTGATCTTAAACCTTTTGCTTCCACTTCACCCTTTCTCACTTCCACTCTTCACACCCTTCCATTCACACTCAGCTCCTTTTTACAGACACTCTTGTTGCATTTTTCCTGAAATTCTTCATGAAACTCTCTCCTATTTATTTCCTCTATGTTTTGCATTGGTCTTTGGATTTTTATGATTCTTTACACTGACTGACAGTATGGGAAAGGTAAGTACATTCTTTATTTTAAGCAATATATAAAAGAAAACAAGGCTTTTGCTGTCATTGCTTTCAGGACACAAATAAATAGACTCTTTTTTAGTAATTATGGTATTATGAATAGGCACGTAAGAGAATAAACCTAACCAATCACATAACATCCTCTGGGTATTTATAAAACGGATTCATTCAATATTGGTGAATGAAGTTCAAATCTACTGTTTTCGCAATGCTAACCACTACTCAGAGGCTGGAAGTTTTTGCAGGCCTTGTCCTTCTGCAGTTCCCTACAGAAGAAGCAAACATATGAAATATGAATATAGTTATTGCAAAACATAAATATTATGTGGCTCTATCTGAGACCCCTGCTCTCCTCTCTTCTCCTCTAATCATCAGCTGCTTGCTTATTTCCCCCTCATTCACACATTCCTTTGTGTGAGCTGCGTCTTTGCTTACTGAGCTGGAATAAACCACAACCAGACACATAAACCACAAAAGTGCATTCTTTACTGCTTCATCGTCGCCCTGTCTGCTACTCGTTCGTGCATTTCCTTGTTTCAGCCTACCTGTTTGTCTCAGCTGTTGCTTGAATACGGCGGCATATTAAGGAAGGGAGAGAAGGCTCGAGGTCAATGATGGATTCATATAGAAGACGTGCTGCAGTTAGAGATGTGTGTGTGTGTGTGTGTGTGTGTGTGTGTGTGTGTGTGTGTGTGTGTGTGTGTGTGTGTGTGTGTGTGTGTGTGTGTGTGAGAGAGAGAGAGAGAGAGAGAGAGCGAGAGAATGGAAAAGGGAGGGAGGAGAGCAGTGTGTCAAACCTGTCACAAGATTGCTGAGTTTAGTCATTCTGAAACTGTTTGTTTGGCTCAACACATAGAGCAGGATTTCTGGGCTCTTTGTGTGTAAGAGAAGATTTTAAAAGCAGGGAAAGATTAAAGCTTTTCACAGAAATAAAGACCTTCGAAAGAATTTAGGAATTTCTGGTTCGAGGATACAGGTCAGAAATATGTGGTTAAGTTTAATGTGTAGGGATGGAAACTGAGTTCCTAGTAGTCCAATCAGCCGATCCCGCGAGTGTGTGTTCTTGCACTCGTGCTATAATCAGCTGATTTCAGTTCACATGTCAGAGGAGGAAAATAATGTAAAGTAATCTAATGAGTAGTGTAACAAATTACTTTTTTAGAGTAATTAAGTAATACTGCATTACTGTTAAGAAAGGTGTTCTGTGTAATATGTTAAATAATGACTTTTTGAGTAACGACTCCAACAGTGAACACAGCAGAGGGGGAAATACCTCAGCAAACATGCATGAACATTGGATCGTATTGGTGGGTAGATTAAATGAAAATATATTTGATGCATTTTGAATAAAACATGTAATATTTTATTGTGAATAATGGCGCTACTGGTCAGTGTGTCCATTTCAAGCCATCTCCTTGCACTGCTTGTGAGGTTATTCCTGCTTCTGATGCCAAGAAAATGAATTACTTGCATAAATTATCTGAAAACTATTACCTGCATCATGTGTTCTTTTCTTTCCATTTGGTGCTTACATTTAACCCATCAGCCCTCAGCCTCATTATCATCATTCTCCTTCTGCTCTTTGTGGCCACCCACCCTTCCTTCCATCCCCATTTTCACCTTACCTCACCTTTGCCTTTGTGCTTCCCGTAGACGTAAGTCCCTGCATCGATTAAATGGTAACAATAAATGTGATGTGTTTCCCCTTTCATATTTTAACCATGAGCCAATCAATACAGCAAGGCCTCACAGCAAGGACACACACTCACCTACAGGCAGAGGGGCCCAGGCTGTGTGTGAGTAAGACTGTGTGACAGGGCCGTGCAGAGATGTTTGAAGGGCGAGTGCTCTAAGCTAAAAAGGGGCACATAGAACCAGACTGAATAACAACAACACTCATTCATCAAGAATCTAATATGGAATGATACTATATCACTGTCATCAGGTGGGGACAATGCAAAGCAAACGTAGCATATGTCTTACCTGATGGGTACAATGTTGCTGTTGAGGAGTCTCTGCTGCTGTGTGACTTACTTTAAAACTACAAATGTATCCATGACCTGCTTGTCTACTCTAGTTTCTTAGTTGTCAAATGGCATGTGTCATTTGATGTCAAAATTGTTGTCAACAATTGTTTGGTTATAAGGCTAGGTTTAGTTGTCGGACTAGATTACAATACAGTGATTACAAGTACTATCGCAGAGATAAAATGAGAAGGTGTGTCTTGGCATTCTCTCGATGAGCTTCATGAGGTCGTCACCTGAAATGGTTTTCCAACAGTCTTGAAGGAGTCCCCACAGATGCTGAGCACCTATTGGCCCTTTTAGCTTCACTCTGCTGTCCATCACATCCCAAACCATCTCAGTTGGGTTTAGGTCAGGTGACTGTGGAGGCCAGGCCATCTGGTGCAGCACTCCATCACTCTCCTTCTTGGTCAAATAGCCCTTACACAGCCTGGAGGTGTGTTTGGGTCATTGTCCTGTTGAAAAATAAACGATGAGATGGCATGTTGCTGCAGGATGCTGTGGTAGCCATGCTGGTTCAGTGTGCTTTCAATTTTGAATAAATCCCCAACAGTGTCACCAGCAAAGCACCATCACACCTCCTCCTCCATGCGTCACAGTAGGAACCATGCATGTAGAGACCATCCGTTCACCTTTTCTGTGTCGCACAAAGGCATGACGGGTGGAACCAAAGATCTCAAATTTGGACTCATCAGACCAAAGCACACAATGCGTTTTCTTAGTCATGGTTTCTCAGCAGGTATTTGACCATAAAGGACTGATTCACACAGTCTCCTCTGATGTTTAGATGTGTCTGCTACTGGAGCTCTCTGTGGCATTTATCTGGGGTCTAATCTGAGGTGCTGTTAACTTGAGACATCTGAGGCTGGTGATGCTCCTCATGTGAGCCTGTTGTGTCGTAGCACTTGATGGTTTTTGCGACACCACATGGGGACACATTCAAAGTTTTAGCAATTTTCTGGACTGACTGACCTTCAGTTCTTAAAGTAATGATGGACTGTTGTTTCTCTTTACTTAGAATTCATATTATGGCAAGAAGCTAACAGTTGTCAAATGTGTACCAACCTGACTTCTGCCCAACACAACTGATGGTCCCAACCCCATTAAGAAGTCAAGAAATTCTACAAATGAACCCTAAGCTGCAAGTAAAAAGGCATTGACCAAAAGATGGCTAACACAGGATCCACCAACATTAAACAGCTGGATCGACTTAACTTTTGAGATTTATAAGATTGAAAAGATTACTTTTTCAGTGAATTTTGAATATGAGAAATTTGTAAAACACTGAGTAAATGGTTTTGCTATGTGAGTTCTGTAAGACCAGATATTGCGGATATCCACCATTGAAGGAATGTTTTGTTAAAATTTTTGTTTCCTTGTTTCGTGTTCCATGTATTAATACCATGTTGCAATCTGCTACTGAGTGTGTTGGTTTCTCAATTGCCCTCTCCTCCCCCTATTTTTCCCCCCCTCTGACTTATATAGTTATACACTGTATCCATCTGTATATATTGTTTCTTCTTTTTGTTTGTTTTTATTTAAGTGATGGCGACCATTTAACTTAATGTATATATGTGTTGTTGAAGAAAAGAAGCCATCAAACAAATGTACACTTTATTTTACGCATAACTTTAATAAACATTTAAATTAAAAAAAACAAAAACAAATGAAGCCTAACAAGGCACACCTGTGAAGTGAAACCATTTCAGGTGACATTTGTCATTCAATGCTGTGGAAGCAGGATGAGGTCCTAAAAGCAGGACTCACAGACACAGAAGGATGAAGTCAAGGAGGCAGTTTTATTGCTGTATCAAAATACTCATACAAAAAAAAGTTAGAAACTACAAACACAGAACTCAAACTAGAAACAGAGAAGTGGGACATTATCCGGCGCATAGAGGAAGCACACAGCAAGAAGATACAACACAACAACAGACAGAGAGAGACGCGGGGCTTAAATACACAAGGGGATAACAAGGGAATGAGACACAGGAGGAGAGCACAGCTGGGAGAAATCATACATAACGAGCGGTGGAGGAAGCAAAACTGAAAACACAGAGCACGGGACACGAGACTGTCAAAGTAAAACAGGAACCAAGTGACATTCACAAAGACGCTGACTAGACACTGAGACATGGAGGCATGACGTACCGGGGAGACAGACACGTGGAACACAGGACAGGCAAAGTATCAGAAACCCAAAGCCTAGCAACTAAGAATATAACACCAGCAGGAAACAATAAAGTGAACCAAAACCATGAAGAACAACAAATCCATGAATTTATAACTTTAAGTAGAATTAAACCTACTGGGTCACAGACCCAGCACTGTGACAATTACATCATGAAACTCAGTGAGAAAAGGCCAAGGTTACACCCTTTCAGGAATCTAAAATATAACACACATGTAGAGTTATTTTTCTTTTTTTTCTTTGCTATATAATTCCATATATCTTGCTTCATATATTTGATGTCTTCAGTATGCGTCTACCATCGACAAAGTAGTAAAAATAAAGAAACACCATTAAATGAGAAGGTGTGTCCAGACTTTTTCCATTATCTCTGTCACAGCACCATCTGTCATTGCCTCCTACATAGTCCAAAAGTCCATTTTTTGCTCTTTCTCTATATAAGGTTGCTTTTAAGCAACTACTTCACATTTTTCTGTATATTTAGCACATAAACTCATTTATTCTTGACACTATTTATTTATTTTTTTATGTATTTGTTGCCATTTATAATGTAAAGACGCGATATGCTCAAGTTCTTGCACATTAGTTTAATATTGTAGTTAAGATTTGTGTTAAATAGCATAAAGCATTTAATTTATGAACCTTGTAGATTTTGGGATGGTTAGCAGCTCCTTTTCTGCGGACAGATACTGTAAATGTAAGCTGACAGAGTAATGGATAGACAGCAGCTTAATACTAAGGTTTAATGTAAGTACGGGAACTCGATAAAATCTGATTGTAGCTCACAACATAGGCATCGGTTATTTGAGCAGTGTAAAATAAAAGTTCAGTGCACACAGAACATTTATAGTTTATGGTTACACACTGCTTGTCTGCGACAGCTGACCGGCAGGTTATAGTACCTGTTGTTCCAGACTGGACAGGCTTCCTCAGTTGTAGCTCATAAACTCTGAAACAGCATCCCTCAACAGATCACCTACCTGACTAACACCCCCCAGCTGAAAACACAGCACTCCCGCTTGGCCTTTACAGGTTAGGATTTGGTACAAAAACAACTATATCCAACACTTGCCCCAGTGTATCTTTGAAAAAAGACGTTTTATTTACAATGATTTTACATTTTTGCTATAATGCTTTAATGGCCTCTCAGTTACTTGCTGTGCAGCACTATAATAAATACTTGTAGCAGATTTTACAGTCTACAGTATTATACATCTTAATACTGAATCCCATCAAAATGGAGCTTACTGTAACATGATTCATGCTCCCCTCTTTTGTTCAGCTTGAGTAAATACACTCCGGATGTAGAAGCTGAAAATGCTGTGCAGTAGAAACCTAAAATATCACAAAATGCAAACTGCATCTCAAAACTACTCTGACACGTGCCCTCCATAGAGTCATAACTAGAAACTAACACTGAAACATTTTCAAATAATAAACTGAAATGAGAAAAACATTCTGGAAACTAATTAATTCACCTTAAATTATTATTTTTTTAAAGGTGAAAACTTAATTAAAAAAACAAAACAAATTAGAATATAAAAAACTGTAATAACTCTGGCTGACTGGTAGAAAAAACTCTTCCTCACACTCTCGTTTCTTTTAAGATAATCTAGTAAAGGGAGGTTAGGGAATGGCAGTGGGCCAAACCCCGGTAAGTGAATGTTTCTGTGATTAAAATGTACTGTTTAAAATTACTCCATTACTGCACTGTTATGGGACAGCCAAATCTCTTACAGTCCTATTATGGGGGCACGAGCAGCCACAATTAAAATCATTAACTGTATACCCTCCTCCTGACTGAACAAAGCAGGTAGGTTTTATTTAGAGGCTCGCGCATGACAAGTAGGGGGAGCTCGTGCGCAGCTGGTGTCTCTCACCAACCAGAAAGAGAGCGAGAGAGAGAGGAGTGAGAGAGGAGAGGAGAGAGAGAGAGAGAGAGAGAGAGAGAGAGAGAGGGAGGAGAGAGAGAGGCCGTCGGGTACAGAGTGGGGGTTACCACAGGACACTCGTGTACCGCTGCTGGACCTCAGCTACTAGCAACAAGCAGCGCTCCTGACTCGGATTATCTCTCCAGCCTTCCTCACCTCTGGATATACAGCGGTAACTTCAAAGTCCCACACCGTTTGCAGAATTAATGTGTGGGCTCTGGGCTTTTTTTGTTTTTTTGCGTATTTTTGCTTTCAGTGCGTGGACTCTCTGAACCGGAGCGAGCGAAGCACATACCGACCGGACCGATTTACTTTTCGGCTTTGGTTACATTCATTGACAGCGTGCGTGGATTTAAGGACAGAGTGTACCGACTGTGACATTACGGAGCACAATGACGGTGAAAAAGACTCCACCTGGGTGGCTTCAGGGGCAAGTTGTATGACACGATATATTTGGCCACTGTTAGAAAATAGGAGCGGTAGAGCAGCGGACGCGGGCGGCATCCTACACGCAGAGGTCACTATGAAGTAAAATATGACACACGGCTGTGTGACGGTGCGAGAGGCGACCGGGGCGACGGCGTTTCTCTCCCCTGGCTTTTAGTCTTTTCACGGCTTCGCGGTAGCAGCACGGGACTTTGGTTGTTAGCACTTGTAGCATTTGGACTGTAGCGATGTTTAATTTGTGAAGGAAATACAAAAGAATAAACGAATAACATCACAAAAGACGACAAAGTTTGACTGTTAACTACGTTTGTCCGAAGCCTGAAAGGTCACCGCGAACCCATCTCCTCCTCCTCCGGCTCCTGTCAGTCTGTTATGAAGATGTGAACTCTTCCTCCCCTCCACTCCTCTTTCTCTCATCGCCGTCCAGGACGCTTTGATCTTATTTCCCCCCCTCCCTCTATTTACCACACAGAGACCACATCCCGACTGCCGCCTCCCGGAGATGTACGAAAGCGTGGATGTTGTGGGTTTAAGCCCAAACCCCAGCAGCCCAAGCACGGGCTCTTTCCTAAGCATGGACTACTACCACAGACCCCCGGGGCTCGGGCCGGAGAAGGGACTCCTGTCCGTTGTAGGAGGACTCCAGCGCCCCTTTGGAGGGTCTCTGCTGACCGGCAGACACTGGAGCGGATCCAGCCACTGTGAGTCCCGTTGAAATGATTATTTGTCATGTTGGAGTTGTACATAGAGCGCTGCACCATCGACCACAGATCTGTGGAAGTACTTAAATGAGTTAAAATAAGTACCAGGGGAGTGCAGGTTAATCCAGCCATGCTGGAGGACTCTTGTCAGCTGAAGGGAAGGAGCACATCCGTTAGCTGAGGCCAGCTGGGACACATGCCAGCATCTTCTTCTAGCTGCCACAGTTTGTTTTTAGCCTGCTGAATGAGAAGTGAGGACACAGCCACACCATTTAGTTTTTCTTAGCCAGTCTCCTTAATAACCAGCTTTGAAGTCTTTTGTGAGGTTTTGGTTACAGTAGCCTCCTCTGTGTCAGGAGGATTTGGATAAAAATATCAAGACATGTAAACTGATCCCAGCTGTTTCACATTTATGTATCTGACACATGCTGCAATTGACCGAGTTAAAAATGATGCGCTTTGTCTCATGTTGTCCATTCAGCTTAAGATGACCGTTGCGTGCGGTCCTGTGTGATGCTTCTGTGCTGTGTGTCATCTCAGTGGATCCTGCTCTGCCTCTCGTACCAAATATACCACCTCACACTATTTCCATGATAATGAAATCAAGGAAACGCTTATCGAGCACCATATGTAGTTTTCAGCACCTCAAACTCTCTAGATTTTTGGATTTTCTTTGGCTCATGTTCTGGCGAACTGATTGATTTTTCATCTATGATATTGAATAATGTCATCTTGGGCTTTAGCTAATTTTCATGATAATGACTATCATGTGCGTTTCAGCATCATGGTGATAGCATAATTTTGGTGCATAATGCTAAAACCACACATGTGTGAGACGTGAGTGTGCATGATTGTCTGTCTCTGTCTGTTAGCCCTACAGACCGGTGACCTGTCTAGGGTGTAGTGTGGCCTGTATTTATCTGTTGTGCCACCTCAGTTTTGCACTGGCTAAATGTTCAGTGATGTTTGATATTAATAGCGCTGCTGTTTTCACATTCTCTCTGGCACAAAAAGGGAGACCAAAAACAAACTCACCCTGTAGAAACATCAGCTGTTTGAAACAGATTGGGAAGTAAATAACAACAACAACTAGAAAAAAATATTGGTATCTACCATTAACTAATGCAAATTGTTGTTTTGAAACACTGATATTTACCCAGAATTTCACAACTGGTGCATCCCATCCCACTGGTGCATTGTTTATATCAACCCTCCCACAACTGGTGCATCCCATTTGAGGGTTGTTATAAACCGTCAGCCTGCTAAGTTTGGATTGACTCCGGATGGGCTGCACATGTGTCACAGGACTGACACGAGAATATATAAATACATAACTTCACTGATATGATTCGACAGTGTTGCCCCACCCCACTGTGACATGGTTGAAACACTAAGCCTGAGAGCCACACTGTTGTAACCCTGTGGTGATGATGCGGTGATGTCACAGCTTGCACAACCGAGAAAAAGCAATAAAGAGGGAAAGTGCAAAGTGGACTCTGGTCAGCTGGTGAGAGGAGAGGGGAGGCATATAGGAACAAGAGAGGAGCGCTCATCAATCGAGTGTGTGTGTGTGTGTGTGTGTGTGTGTGCATGCGTGTGTGCACGTGTCTTTGCATGACTGGAATGAAGAGTGTCAAACAAGTTCAAAGGCCAAAGGCTATACACAGACCCAGGCACACATATTCAGCAACAACACAGAAGCTGTGTGTGCATGTGCGTGTGTGTGTCCCTCTTCTTCAGTGTTTGTTGGGTGTGATCCAGAGCAATGACTCACTGACAATTGGGAAGTGACCTACATCTCTCCCTCCCTTTATTCCTCCTTCTATCTAACTCTTTCTTTCCTGTGTCAGCTGCCCAGTCATCATTTCTCTGCACTGGATGACCTCTCTTTCTGTCTGTTGGAGGCAGTGACACACACACACACACACACACACACACACACACACACACACACACACACACACACACACACACACACACACACACACACACACACACACACACACTCACTCATTCACAGTATGTCTTGAGTGTGAGGGTATGCTGGCCAAGTTTAACCGAAGTGTGTAAAAAAAGAAAAGAAAGGAGGTGTTTTTGTATTTCTGTGTGTCTGTGTGTATCCTATCCTATAAATGTTAAAGAGTAGTAGTGGAAACCTACTTATTAATTGATTTGCTGGAGACACAGCTCTTCTCTACTGGATGCATGAGAAAGAATGAAATGTGCAGAGTTTCTCAGTTTAAAGCAGCCACAGATCAGATTCTTGGAAGAAGACAGAGGATTAATCAAACCAACACTTTGTCGTTGTTTCATATTAGTAACATGCTAATTATCACTGACTGTGTATCAAAGATGGACATGGCTACTGATTTTGGACTGTGCATGTTTAAGCCTGAAGGTCAGTGTTTTGGGTTCCACCATGCTTTGGAGCTTTTGGAGCTGTTCTTTTGATCTATTTTGTAGTATTTTGAAGTTGATGTTAAATTCTAGGATTATTATTTAGTCTGCCTCAAGTTTAGTCTAGGTTATGTTTCACCCAAGCCTTCTGTGTTAGTTGTCGTTTATTTCTTGTCTGCGTGTTTCACGTTGTCAAACGTTGTTTCTACGTCTCATATTTCCTGTTTTATTTTGAAGGAGTCTGCTGTGCCTTTGTCATTGTATTGAGTTCTCTTCCCAGTAGCGTCATTATGTTCATGTGTATCAGCTGCTTCCTCCTGTGTTTTCACTTCCCCTTGTGTGTATTTAGTCTGTGTGTTTTTGTTTACTTATTGTCAGGTCATCTGTTATACTCGCCACAGTTTTCATAGTTTTCTCATAGTTATCACAGTGTTTTCATCGTTTTCATGTTCTTCGCTGCTTCAGCCCAAATAAAGGCTTATGTGTTTTCTGTTCAAACCTGCTACTCCTCTGTCAGCATCTGCTTTTGGGTCCTGTTTCCAACGACATCGGCGCACCTCACCGTGACGGGCTTGTATGGTTTCCAAATGTCTTGATTGCATTTCACGCCAAAAGATTGTCACTTGGTGAAATTGAGTCATTACAAACTGTTGAGTAAGTTTCAAAAATGTGAAATAGATAAGCTTTCATTTATTTATTTTTATTTTTTGTTTTTCTGAGAGAATGTTGCCCGCCAACTCAGAGGGCTAAGTTACTGTTGTGGCGATCCAAAGCTGGATCCTTGGAGAGGATCTCTCGAGGGACATAGTTCAGCTTTACCACCTTAGACTGCAGCTGGAGACAGAAGTCCTCGTTCCTCTCTGGAGAGCTACTGCGAGCTGGGTCACTCTGACCTGGATCTGCAGAAGGTGGAGAACCGGTTGATGTGCTGCCACAGCTCTCAGAGGCTGCAGTCACTGCCAGCTGCAGAAAAGACAGTGGAGCAGAAGTTCATTTACAGACCCAGCAGAGAAGAAGCTGGTATTGCTGTCACATCTGAATGTAGTGCACCATGCAAGCCTCCGTACATATTTCAGGATGTCAGTGGGATAGTTTGAGCTCTTGTTGGCAGAGTTGGCGCCACATTTGAGGAGCCATAAAGATCATGTCAGAGATCCGACCGACCCGGAGCAGCATGTAGTTGTATATGTTCAGTACCGCTGACCATAAACAAGCTACAAACACACTAGTTGCCAAATGCAGTGTTCTGATTGGTCAGTCTGTCTGTTGGTCTTTTATTTACATTTAAAAAATAATCTAATACATGGAGCTTGATCCACGAAAATAAATGCGTCAAAAAACAAACTATGAAACATGAATTTTGCACAGAATATTCAAGCGTAAGGCCTTTTTTAGTTCAGCGTGACAAGTGTGTGTAATAAAAGCTGTCCTTGTGGTTGCGTTATGTTATTAGGTCAGAGTGAGTAAATCATTGTGTAGTCACTGCTTTTTGGCAATACTGGATTTACAGGATTCTTGATAGTTATGAAATAACTTGATTTTGTCAGTTATTACACAATGTAATAAGCCAAAGACAAACATCCTCATCCCATTTAATGTAACACTTTCAGCTGCTGCCTTACAGCAAGTAGTTGTGCAAGTTTGATTGAGCAGATTTCCTGAAGGAGCCCCCGGCGGGTTAGTGTCTCATTCAGGAATCCAACCAGGAGCTTTCACTTTGTAGACAAACGTGTAAGCCACCTCACTGCTGCGTCCAGCTGCAATGAGCTTTTCACTACATCTCATTGTGTTTGTGATATGGAAGAGGATGATGGGGGAATTTCATCCATAGTGCTCGATTATATTGGCAACTAAGAAAATGCTTTAAAAGTAACAAAACTTCTACAAAAGTCAAGTTTAAGAGCTTCCCGGTTGCCATCTCTGTGTTTCTGGTCTCTGAGCTGGCAGAGTGCACTCTCTGTTCAGCAGAGGCTCGCTGGCTCCATGCCAGGACTGCCTGGGGCTCCCATTTAACAATATTTTACATCAGATTGGTTAAACGGCTCAGCCCAGCACTGGCTAACATTTCATACTGCCGCTGATGGTTGTGAACTAAGCTGACCCCAGGACACAGATTGGCTGCCCTGCCCAGCAGCCAGAGCACACCAGACTCTGAAGGGTTTAACCATGTGTTGACCTGAGTAAACCTCAAGGCTCAAATTAATACGAGCCTTACAAGATAGGTGCAGGTGTTAAACCAGCTTTTGTTCTGTTTGTTCATGAGCACAGCAAAAGCATTTCATTGTGTGCTTCTGTGTTGCATCGGGACAGTAAAGCTGACGTTCTGGCTCAGCTTGGAAAAATGCAATCCTGATAAGAAACAGAGGTGATCAGTAACTAAAGGACTGAGAAACCGAACAAACACAGCCCAGCTTGCCTCTCGTCTAATAGAGACAAAAGCTGTTATCTCATCATCATCACGCTTGTTGTAAACTAAGTGCACGAAAGAAAGCTTGAAATCTTTTCTCTTCTTTAAAGGTATAACTTTAGTTTGTGCCTTTTTTAAAGGCAAACGTGTGCTCCACTAAAAATCACTGCAGCTGAAACCACCAATCTGTTTTTGCAGCAGCCGTTGTCATTGTTGAGCAAAATAAATAATCTTATTTAGAAGAATCATTTCTAAAAGCTAAGAGAATTTACAGGTTCTCAATAGGAAGGATGTTTGTCTGTCTGCTGTCATTATGTCATGAAAGTATTTATAGTACACATAGTGCCATATGTTTACTGCTTTATTACAGATTTCACTTGAGAGGGCCACCTGATTCTTTTTTGCAGTTCACTTTAGCATTTATTATTTTTCACATTGGTTGAATGGATGGATGCTAAAATGTCAAAAAGTCACACAACAGTCAAATTAGAGCAAATTGAAATGTGAGCACATATATTATAAAAATATCAAAGTTTCTTCACCTTCCTTACTAAATACATCACATTTGAAGTGATTATGAAACACGAGGATCACACAGACCGAAGAATTATGGTAAGCAGGACACTCTGCGGTGCTTCTACTGTATACTTTTCCTTTATGCGCCTGTCATCGATTCAGTTGTGCAGAGTTTGCTACAAAAAAGCGTTTCTGAAATGAGACACTTGGTGACATATTGCATGCGAGATCTCGGATCAGATTGCTGTGTGTGGCTAGCTCTTCATGTAGGTTAAAGTCCACATGCTGGTGCAGAATGTGGTTCTCTCTGGTTGAGTGGTAATTGTTCAGTGCTCTGCGACATGTACATACTGCTGTTCGTTTTCTACATCAAAGGCGTGCAGGTTTGCTGGTTAGCACAGCTTACTTTGCACCCACAGCTCTGAGGGTGAGGGCAGCAGCTTTTCGACGTCTGGCCGGCCCAGTCACGCATATCCCCAAGCAATGCGCCTGCTAGTAATGGGGCAATATGACGCTAAGTGTAAAAAGTCATTTTGCTGCTCTTTATTGAGTAACTCGAGAGTGTTTGATACAATCAGGTCTTTAGAAAGAGTTCTCTTGAGTTTGTGCACATGGGTGGTACAATGGTTACCTCACGGCATGAAGGTACTGAGTCCAAGTCTCCGCTCAGCTTTTTATAAAGCCTCCTATAGTCACAAGCTGGAAAGGACCGGAAAAACTGTGATTAGTTGTAATTATTGGGAATATTTGTACAAATGAGCTAAAAGTCTTTTGCGCTCAGTAAGTGTGTGAAGACTGGAATCATGGAGGTCACCAGATGCTTAAGTTTCCCCTTGTGAGAAACTTGGCCTGGCATTTACAGCAGCTGTCTGCAGTTGTTGGATCCAAGATTCATAAAGTTTTGATTTCAGAAAATTAAAAGTCTTTGTTTAATATGTTTTTTTATTTTTATTATTTGAACCCAAAATCAAAACAACAAAACTTGTGTTTTTGTTTGGTAATGTGTTAATCAGTGAACCCCAAAAATATTGTGATATAAAAAGATCAGTTTACTTAAATTTTTGTCTTATTATTTGTAGAATTATCTGTTCTTGATTCAAGTTGGAGACCTGTCTTTGGAGATGCCCTCTCACTCTCTTATACAGTAAAAGACCTTTGGCCTCATTTGGAGCCACAGCTCCAGCACTGCAGTGTGTGTGTGTGTGTGTGTGTGTGTGTGTGTGTGTGTGTGTGTGTGTGTGTGTGTGTGTGTGTGTGTGTGTGTGTGTGTGTGTGTGTGTGGACACACCGCTGCCTGTGG
>VURO01044805.1:0-14135 GCA_015108175.1 Pelvicachromis taeniatus | reverse complement strand
GGAGGTAGTATTTTATTTTATTGCTACCTGTAATTTATTGCAGTTTACTTTCATTTGTTTAATTGGTTACAAAGGGTTTGAGGTGTGAAATGAACCGCAATGGAGTTTGAAAACAATAAATGGGTGTGTGTGGTTGGAGGATGTGTTTGTGCTGGGGGGGGGTAAAGATTTCCTTGTAAAACAAAGGGGGGCCTAGCAAAAAAAGCTTGGGAACCACTGAGCTTAGATGATCTCTGTCATTCTACAGCATGAAAACAGACCGTGTATGATGAGGACTCACTTCAACCTTTACTTTAAACACACACAAGGAAAACTACTACTTCTAAACTACTGAAAATTAAAATAATCACACTCCGCATTTTTTTTTACTGTTTCAGCAGTCTGCAGGTTCATTTGAGGAGTTGTTTATCATTGTGGATTTCCTGTGAATTTCACAGAACAGTGTGGTTGTTGACGTTGGCATTATTGTAAACTTTATATTGTTGTAACTTCTTGTAGACTGTGTGGCTATGTTAACCCCAAAAGTGAAAGTGCTGTCACAAAAATACATTCTAATCTTATTAGATCTAATAAGATTAGAATGATTATATTTCTGAATTTCCTTGAAGGAAAATTAATAAAACCACTGCTACCAATATGAGTTACAATATTACTAAATCTTGAACAAAGTTTTATAATGAAATTAGATAATCAGATTGACCTGCAGATAAAACACATCTGTACATATCAACAGGAAGAGGAAGAGGTTGCCTAATCTGAATGGGTTGGTCTCTAAGCCTCTGTGAATGCTACCTTATTCACTTGATCCTACATTGTCTCCATGATTATCACACATAGCTGTCAGATCAATTAAAAAGACAATCTCCTCCTCACCCCCCTTCAGGTGGGTGGTATGTTTGTGTTCCTCATCCTTGGGTCCTCTATCAAGTTTGAGGGTTCTGCTCAGTATTTGAACTATTCCTAGAACCTCTTCTGGACTCAGATTTTTGAGGTTGTGTCTCCAATCTGCTGGAATCGCTCTTAAAGTTTGGGGCTTTCTGGTTTTATTGCTATAAAACCAGTAAGCAACCCTATGTTAGTACATTTTGAATATTGCACCAACAAATTGGTAGCAGCATAAAAACATAAAAAGTCACGACTAAAACAAAAGAAAGAACGGTCAAAAAATTATTAGAAGAAAACTCACAATATTAAAGCTAGATAAGACATCATATCACAATGGTTTACATTATTTAGACCTAGAGACTGGTCAGAGAGACTCCAGTAACACATTTCATTATTTTCTGCTCATACTTGCAGGCACGTATAGGGTAGAAAGTACAGGGTACTTACAGTGTACTTGTTTCATTGTTAGTTGCAAAAACCTGACTTGTCGGTTTTTGGTGAAGCACCCTCTTTCCAACACATTTCACCTAAAACCAAGAACCTTCAGCAGACAACCACTAACTGGTTGGGGAATACACATTTTTCTCTAGCAATTGAAGGGTAGAGGGAATGACGACTTGTCTCTGGGCCTGTGTGACTCAGGCCTTACATGAGATACATTGCAGATAGGAATGTGATTATGTCAGGGTAGATTGTACAGTCTGACCACAGCTGGAAGGAAGGTTCTGTGGTATCTTTTTCAGATACTGCAGGTGAATCAGTCTGTCACTGAAGGAACTGCCCAGTGTTGTCATTGTGTTGTGCATGGTGTGGGAAGTCCATGAGAGATGTTAGCTTAGCCATCAATCTCCTCTTAGGGGACTAATATACTATGGAGAATTCAGCCTTTTTTGCAGCCAGAGTAGATACCCAATGCTGGCCAATAGAATAACTGCAGGTTTAACACCTTTCTACATTGTTTACACTCCTCTGATTCAAGGGATATGTTAATCTTTTGTATATATTTTTGTAAGATTTGCCACCATGCATCAAAGGTCAGTGTCAAAGGTCAGACTTTTTAAAGAAGGTCACAAAGTTAGGATATTTTTTGGCACAATTTTTGTGCTACATCATAAATCCTCTAGTTGATATTTCCAGTTAAAATGAAGAATTCTGTTGTCTCTTGGTCTTGTGATCTGTTCTGCCAAAACTTGATGACTGAAAACGCATGAAGCCAGTGGAGAACTGCCACCAACTGCAGTTGTCACTTGAAACTGTTTTCAAAAAAAGTCCATCCCAGAGAATCCCAGCTTAAAGCAATCTGGCCATTTGCCTCTAGCAGTATGTTTTCTTTTTTTTCTGTAAACCCTAGAGATGAGATAAATCTAATGAAGTAGTTCCTACTTCCAGGAACTAGCATAATGGATTTTGATCAATACAACCATAAACTCTATTGCTTAGTATAATTTCACTGAATTCATTTATGACAATACTAAACAAACAAACATATAGAATTAGAAATAGACCTGTATAAGTGTAGAGCATTACGGCAGGGTTGATTGAAGTATCTGACAGTGATATTATTGGTATCTGGGTCCATGGGTAAAATGGACTAAACCAAACAAGCTTTAGCTGGAAGACATAAAAGATGTGTATTATGAAAGAAATGAATCCCTTAATTGTCCCACAGGAGGAAATGACTTCTCTGCATTTGACTCAGTGGGCTGCCATCAAACCAGGCATCCAGGGAGCAGTGTAGAGAGTGGATACACTGGGGTACCTGAGGAGAAACCGGTTCAGTGGATTCGAACCCCCGACCTTCCGATCATGAGGTGAGCACGCTACCTACTGAGCTATCTTCTCCTCAACGCATTAGTTCCCATACCGGGAGTCGAACCCGGGCCGCCCTGGTGAAAACAGGAAACCTAACCTGACGAAGCGCGCCAGGGTTAAATAGAGAATTGAAAGGGACATTTTTAGTGGATAACCAGACTTTCTGACTTCAATGGTAGCTCAGTACAGGTTTTTGGTGGATTCTAAGAAGAACAGCTTGTGTGGATCCCCAGAGCATTCAACACTGACACAAGTGATGCTGGACAGAGGGAACAGATTTCTCACCTTCCACATCAGGGAAAAGCAGAGGTTGGTAGCCCAGTGAAGACTTGAATGGGAAGAAGTCATTAGTAGTGGAATTCATGGAGTTGTGCACCACACAATCCAGGGCAGGTGTGATCTCCAGGTTGACTGGTTAAAGGAGACAGCACATCAGATGGCAGCATCCCTCCCCTGGTTAGCTCTTTCCACTTGCCTGTTAATCTGGAGATGGAAGTCAGTGGAGAGTAATCTGAGCTCCCAGTGCTGCACACAGCTCCTTCCACACAAGTGAGGTTAACTGAGTTTCACAGGGAGATGTCCAGTGGGATACTACATAGTCAGAAGAAAATGGGCTGTTACTACAACCAAGGGGAGTTGGAGAAGAGCAACAAAATGGACAGTTTTGGAAACTCATCAATGATTGTCAAGATGACTGTGTTACAAGAGGAGCGTGGAAGACCAGTGACAAAATCTGGAGGACTGGAGCTGAGACACTGTGTTTCTTGAGAGAGTCAAAGGCTTCCTGGGCAGTGGAGTTCCACTGAACGTCTATTCTGGGAGATGTCGGTTTAGTAGCTGTTAGCTTTAGCTGTTAAGCAGTTTTGCTGAAATTCTAGATAAAACGGTGATAAAAAATTTCAAAACCAAAGAAGTGTTGGCACTGACCATACACACAACTCAGACCACACAGTGTCCTTGTTATGGGTTTCTTTTTCTTTTATTCCATTTGCACAGTGTTTTCCGTTTGAGGCATTGCCCATTGATCCTGTTGCACCACGCCTCCCCAACCTAAAGACCACACCTCCACGACACCAATCAATAGTGACGTTAAAAGAACTGAGCCAGGAATGACCAGAGATCAAAGTAGTGTGAGATGCATTAAACACAAATAATCTGATCTGATTGATATGGTTGCCAGATAGTGAGCGTGATAAAGGTTGTGTTTTCTCTAGCACTTGGAGAGAATTTGTGAAGTTCTTGAGAGAGAGCTTAGCTGGAACCATAAGTCTGGGTATAGAACAATCATGGTTTCTCTTGACCACCAAAATCCCTACAATTGCTGTTAGGCTCCACCTTTAAGATTAACCAGGCAAGAATCAAGAAAATGTTCTTTCTTTCCACAATATAAGCATTCAGTCACAGCCAGTCTTTTCCTTCTATCAGATGTGACAGATGGGTACGGCCGAGCTGCATAGACTGCACATCACTTTCCCTATGCTCACTTCTACCGAGTTCTTCTGAGGCAACTTGTCAGAAAGAAAAAAAAAAAAAACCGTATGCAAAAGTTGTTTCCTCCTGTGCTCCCAAATGTGGTAATTCATCCCAATACATGTTAATTGATCCATTTTGTGAGCCCAGGAGATTCTTTGCAGCAAGTTTAATTTTTAATTCATTACATAAGCCATGTAGAAAAGCTCCGCAGAGGGGCTTCTCTTTCCACCAAATCTTCCTCAGCCGATATCCAAAAATCAACACAAACCCTCCCCTTCTTTTAAGACTCTTGAGATGGCTCCAAGTGTGGGCAAGGCCCTTTCTAGCATTTCTTGATCCTGTGGCGATCACCAGGGAATTTTTACAGAAAGAACAACAAGCTAAACAATTCACAACAGGTAAGCGGAACAAAACAACGAGCAACAGAACCACCTTCACTAGCAGTTGTCAGCAGCAAAGACTGAACCTTAAGAAATGGCAGGAGAGGAAATGATTAGAAACAGGTGAACTTGTTTACTTCATCCACCTCAGTCCTGCCCCTGAAACACAAGGACAACATTAAGTAGATTTTTGCCATCTTACTACACCAAAATAAACAGTCACGTACTCATGTACGTGTTGGTGTATAGGGTGTGTGTGTGTGTGTGTCTGGAGGTTTGGCCTACAGGTAACGTCAGGCCTGGTGTGTGTGTCATGCTGGGAGGTTGGCCACGCCGGAAGGGAGGATGACACACACCTGCTGATGATCAGCTGATCATCAGGGGAGCCACTTAGGAGTGTGGCTGAGCTCTCCTCAACGCTGGATTGTTGCGTGAGACTTCCCGTCAGGTTCCCAGCTAAAAGTCAGTGAGTGTGACCTCAACTTAGTAGTGTAAGGTACTTACGGCTGCCTCTGTGTTTTTCCTGCAGGAGTGTGGAAACAAGAGCGCAGCCAGCACGGGTATACGGACACTAGCGAGCACGGAGACACGGAGCACAGACACTGGGAGAAGACACGGCACAGGAGTCGGGGACGCATAGGGATTTATTGTTGTGAATTATTTACTGTGCTGTAAATAAACACACTGCATCCACCATACAGTCCTGCGTTTGGGTCTAATTTCCCCACATCCCCACTGTTTGCCACCGCAGTCCGTGTCACAACCCTAGGTTTTTCTTCAACACTGTAGCCAGGCTGACAAAAAGCAAGAATGCTATTGAGCCAATCATTTCTTTAACATTAACTAGTAATGCCTTCATGAAATTCTTCACAAATAATATCACCATTAGAGAAAATGGTTCACATGATAATAGTTCCTGTATCACCCTAAAGAATATTTTCAAGTTTATTTTTTACACTCAGTCAAAAGTTGTACTGTCTTTTGGTCTGACTGTCACTTTCAGCACTAATCCATTAGTTAAGTTATGACTGTAGGAAACAGCTCCTGAAATATAAACTGGTAAAAAGGCTGAAATGGTTGTTGATCTGATAAGGCAGAATTAACATAATAATTGTATCCTAAATTAACCTGCTCACTATCTAAAAGATAAACGATCCTGCTAATATTCAACAAAGACTTATTCAAATTACCACTTGAAGTCATTTCACATCAAAAAACAAAATAACTGTAGGTCTTCTTAAACTGTTTGCCCTAAAGACCTATCAGTCTGTTCTCTAGTGGCCCAACTAGACAGTGGCCCAACTGTGGCCACAGCTATGCATTTGTACACATACAGGTGTGAACTGTTTACCAACCACTGCTGAGCTGTTGTTCTAAAACAATCCACTTCCCACACACGTGTGGCTCAGCGCTAGTAACATTTTAATGAGAACAAATCTGCCTGTCAGTCTGAAGTGTGACTCAATGTGACACATTTTACACATTAAAGTGTTATAGCTGTATGACTTAGTAGAGTTATTTAACAGCTGTACAGGAGCCTGTTCATTTTCCGAATGAATATGTGAACAAGCAAATAACTTGTGCACAAAATTTACATGAAAACAAAAAAATACATCAGCTCTGAGTCAAAAAAAATTCTGGGCTTACTTTTTTTTCCCTTTCATTTTCACTCAGGGACGGAGGACGTGCTAGTGTGACAAAGACGCTGATATGATTTTGGGTACACAACAAGTGTTCAAAACGAGCTTAAAAAAAGATTTAACACAGTGATACAGATATCTACACTGTAAAGTCCCTCGGAAAAGGTCTTCAGGTCAACAGTGTGCAGCTTTGATAAGTCTGAATGTTGCATTCAGTTGTCCAAGAGGAAGTTTGTTTCTGTGGTTTTCCTGTGAGCCTGCCGTTCACTACATGGTCTACATAATGGTTGCGAGCTTTGTGAATTTTTATCTTGTGACATCTCTGAGATGCATAGGGCATAGTTTAAAGTTGAAGTGGAAATTTAAAGTGCAGTTCTCTGAAATCAATAATGACAGCTGCTATGACTTCCAAAACATTAACCCTCTAGAGTTTGCCTCCAGACCACCTAAAAGTAAACTTAAACAAAAAAACAGCAAATAGCAATTTAATTATAAATATTTAAAAAGTCAGACAATATAACGAAGAAAAAAACAAATAGATGTGGACTTTTAGGCCACTTGGCTGAGGATGGAAACTCATCCTCTGGGGAGTCCCTGAAGAGAGTAACTGTGCCTAAAAGGGCCAGCTTTTGAGGATTTATCTCTGCTTAGAATGAGTGATTGAAAAACAGTCTGTTAAGGGTTGGATTGACATAGCCCTAAGCACAGCAAGAGTGGGTGAAGTAATGGCTGAATAGGTGGTGGACCTGATGACAGAGCCGGTGGCAGAGCCGGTGACAGAGCTACAGGCTGAAGTGAGAGCTGAGTGTAAAAGTGAAGCTCTCAATTTACCGGTCAATCTTCATCCCTACCCTCACCTGTGGTCATGAGCTGTGGGTAGTGACCAAAAGAACGAGATCACTGATACAAGCGGCGAAAATGGGCTTCCTCCGAAGGGTGGCTGGACTCTCCCTTAGAGATAGGGTGAGAAGCTCGGCCATCCGGGAGGAGCTCAGAGTGTGCTCCTCCACATCAAAAGGAGCCAGTTGAGGTAGTTCGGGCATCTGACAAGTCTCTTGGACGCCTCCTGGGTGAGGTGTTCCGGGCATGTCCCACCGGGAGGAGGCCCCGGAGCAGACCCAGACACGCTGGAGAGATTATATCTCTCGGCTGGCCTGGGAACGCCTTGGTGTTCTCCCGGATGAGCTGGAGAAGGTGGCTGGGGAGAGGGAGGTCTGGGCTTCTCTGCTTGGGCTGCTGCCCCCGCGACCCGGCCCCGGATAAGCGGAGAAAGATGGATGGATGGATGGACAAAAGTATTCACGTCCTTCCCACAGACGTATCATTCACTACTTTAACATTTTCTGATTTTTAAATAGACTGCTTGTCTCCTATTAGTTTTCTGTCTGTTAGACCCCATTCCTATAAGACTGTTCAGAGAAGTCGTACTCTTAATTAATACTATAATTTCAAACATAATTTCAAAATCTGCTTAAAAAGCCTTAACCAATTAATCAGTTAATTATAGGTTGATTTCTAACCTATAATTAACAGTGTGGTACGTGAAACATGTAATTTCATGAACCTACATCTATGTTATGTTCAACTTGTATAGATTTTAAAAAGATGAATTGAAATGCAAAGCAGACATTCCTCTTTTTAGATTTTAATAAGATCGATTTTGTTAAAGTCAATAGGTGCGGTATTTGGGTGCATCGTCCTCTGCCTGTTAACTGCTCTGTGCACCTTATTGAGTGTGACAGATGTGAACTCCAGGTGAATCCAGAAGGGCTTTACCTGTGCCATTAAGTACTTTAAGTCATGGGAGCAGAATGTTGCAATGGTTTTAATGTTACATCAGTCACACCAACATGTTAAACATGAGATACACTCATGGGGCTGGAGCCTATCCCAGCTGCCATAGGACAAGAGGTGGGATACACCCTGGACAGGTCACCAGTTATCACAGGGTTAAAATAATATCAAACTTAATAATAATTATATGAAACAAATGTAATAATAACTATATAAATATTAAAATAAACTGTACACATAATGCAAAATATCAAACATTAAAATGTCCTTGTACATATTTTGTATTTAGCCCTAAATTAGTTTTCAAAACATTTATTGCTTAGAAATGCGCAAAACAGGGTGCCAGATATATATAATTTTGCACAATTAACACATTACAGTCTACATTTTAAACATCTGAATCAGTTTATAGCTCACTGATAAAAGAGACTTTCAAATCTAATTACTATTTACTGTTCAGATGGAAAGTAGATGGAAAAAAAGAAGTGTCATTATTTCATTTGAAACTTTGGAATGAGATACTGTTGGATTTAGACCCCAGAGGTTTTGATGGCAGAATAGGTGCAAGTCTGAACTATGGGTGTGCTCTCTGTGTGTCCTGATGGATTTACACTGTACCATAAAATGGATCTTCATCCTGTGAAGGGATGTTTGTTCTTTACAATCATGATCATTTTGACTTCGTCTTTATATTGGCACTGTAAGCCTTTTGTGTGTCTATCTTATCTTATCCTATCTTATCTTATTTTATCTTATCTTATCTTATCTTATCTTATCTTATCTTATCTTATCTTATCCTATCATAGTGTTGTGCATGGAAATTCCTGGGTCCCAGGAGAATCAGCAGTAGTGAAAAAAGTGGGTGCATTAGAGGGATGTGCTTAGGCAACAAAAGGCCATGCATCATATGTGGTAATTCTTTGTCTTACTCAATGAAAGAGGCTGATTCAACACAGTCCTCTGAGCTACACTATAGCTGTGCGGTAAATGTACTATGAGCAAGTTAAATTTCGAGGTTTTGTCAGTTCTTAATGGTTTTGCCTTTGCTGTAGTAGGTGCTGGCGTGTTATAGGAAAGATAAACAAAATGATCTCCATTCCAGATGAGTCACTAGAGCTGATTAACTGAAAACTTGGAGCTGGATGTTTCCCTTAGAGGTATGTCATAAACTTAGTTTAAAAACAAAACAAACTAGTGTTGATGAAGTAACACAAAATTAAGTATGCTATGTGTGATTCTAATTGTCCTTTGTTTCTCTTTGAAATTCCAGTCAGGAGCCAATTATTATCCACTAGTGTTTTTAATTGTTTGTACTTTTATAATATAACCTTTTTGTTTACTGGTGCTTTTTAAGATGTGGTGCTAGTGATTTTAACCCTGGACACCCTTTTTCATTAGGGTTTCCTGGTGGCAGCCACTGTGCCACAAACACTGGGGGTTTGTGGGACCCTTGAGTTGCAATGTTATTTATTTAGTTGTTCACCTTCATATTGTTTTTAATGTATTCAACATTTTAGTATTTATGGATGTTTTTAAATAAAAATGGCCATCCTGACTGTTACTAATTGTAAACTCCACATGTGGAAAACTATTTCAGCTGAGTGCTTTGATTCTTTGATTTTTATTTATTCATGTCATACATGATCACGTCATGATCATACAGTTTTTCTGTTTTCAAAAAATAAAGAGCAAAACAAAATTGTGCAACCAACATAAATACAGATGTTACAGACAGATACAATATATCTAAGGCTGAGTCACAGCTTGAGATTCAGCAGGCCTTGTCAGTAATCTTTTGTAGTACAATATTAGTCTGTGAGGATGTTTATGATCAATAAATAATGAAAACACAAATGTTAACATATACTGTTGTATTATTGTTGTATTTAAGGTTGGTGTAACCTCATGAGGGTCACCATCCAGTTCATCATCACAGTAAATTCTTGTAGCCAATATAATTCTCCATTGGCACTCCAAGAGCACTCTCTCATACTATTGATGTCAGCTGTAAGGGCACATGCATATAAATTGTCAGGAGCTGCCATATAGTGACTCAAGTGGCCTGTCAAGGACCAGGAACCCGCACGTGCGCGTGGGTATGTGTGGAGCCGAGGAAACGAGAAGGAGCTGTCTCCCGTGTATTGTCACGGCCAGACACATTTAAAAAACCTCACGGTTCGACTGAGCCCAAAAGGGGAATCTGAGAGGTCAGTCAAAAAAGAAGTTGAGATGGAGTTCTGCTCCATGTAGGAAGCTTACCTTGTATAGCCACGAGCCACAAGGTGTGGTGCTGCAGGCCATTGTCAAAGTAGACGGCATGGTGTTGGCGAGTAGGAGCGAGAGCTAACCTTAGCTGCACTTTTCTTTAAGACCCATCACCATTTCCAGTTGGATTAGGTCGAGTTTGGCCATTAAGTGAACGTTCAGAGTGAGGCAACACGGCTAGCCACTTCGCTGAAAGCTAACGAGTCTACGAAAGGGTTTTAGCGACCTCACTTTATGTTGCCCGTTGCTGGCCTGAGTTTGGCCACATTTTACAGACCCGACATCGCGAACAAAGTGAGTCAGTGGTGAATGGCTTACCCTGCCATCCAGACGACGTCCTGGTTGTTCATCCTGCTTTCATCCTGCCTGGTGTTTTTCCCACGCACTGTCACCCAGAGACAAAGGTACGGTTTTTATTTTCCTTGCTTTTGTGAACCCAAGACTTGATTGCTCACTCCGGCTGCTGTACCTTTGGTTAGCTTAACGGACTGGTGCCCTGCAGTCATCTCCTGTTCACTGCAGTTACACACAGTTCTTTCAAAGAAGAGACTGTATGTGGGTTCATATCCAAAGGACATTTTGTGGGAACTGACTAGTAGAAACTGGAACTATTTCCTGGTGAACACTTTAAATTGTGTTATGTTTGTGATACAGTGTTAATCATTCTAGAGAGGAGAATTTCTTTGTTTTATTTCTACTATTTTGTTTGTGTTGTGATTTTTGGACCCTTTCTGTGGCTAGTGTAAACCAAGGGTTTTACAACAATGGGGTCACCATTGCCAGTTTCATTTATCGGACCTGATCTCTTTTTATTTATTTTGAATTTTGTGTTTTTTAATTCTGGAGCCCCTCTTCTGTGTCTGCAGCAGCCAGACAGGCAAAAACATTCTTATGGTTGTAAATACCAAAGTCAATTGCATTAAGGAGGTCCCGGACCCAGATCCTAGCATCCCTAGGATCAGGGCAGCTTGCACACTCCCACACCCCTATATAGCAGGGGTTGGTAGCCCCTACACATAGTCACAGTGAAATATTTTAATTTTTTTTTAAGTACTTACTGATAAGAATCTTACTTGTAACATTGTCATATCTGTGAACAAATGTGATATTGTTGGCAGTTGCTTAATTCACCAACTGAATCAGTTCAGTTCCACAGTAATAGAGGCCCTCATCTGAATGAGAAATCTCAACATGAAAGTAAGAAATTCACTGAAATTGATTGCTTGCTGCGGTGCTTTCTTCTATTTCTAGGTCACATGAAGGTTAATTTTCATGGGCACAATTTCTGCACCTCACAGTAAATTCTTTTTACGGTCACAATGCTGAGTGATGTATTCTCCTAATCTCACCATCATATCCAGAAATCCAAACAACTCCTGAATGTGACCAATGTTTAAAATCATACAAAATGGTTGTAATTGATGCGTATAGAAATTGATCTTTATTTTTAAATGGAATTAAAATAATGTTTAAAACATTGACAAAATATTATGTAAAGGAAGAACAAGAACAAAGTGAATTCTGTCCATGCTTGCTAATTACCAGCAATTATGAGACACTAAAACTGGTCAGATATCCAGACATCTGACCAGTCTGAGCAGACATTTCCACTGAAGGAAATTTAAGTTGTGCTCGGGTTGTTGAATGATACTGGTGATTATGTAATGTTCTACATGTAAAGATTTTGGGTTATAGTACAATCAAGACAGTCTGCATTTTAAGTTAACAACAAAACCTTTACTATCTATTCTTTGTAAAGTCTTGGCCCTTACAGACTTGAATAGTCTGATGTGTATCACATGAAATGAGTTAACTGTTTAATAAATTTCAATGAAAAATTACTTTTACTTACTCTTTTACAAAGAGGAAGTGAATGTCATTAAAAATAACATGTGAGAACATAATAATATAAAAGAACCATAATAAAATTAGAAAGTGTGAATAACATTGTGTAATAGATTTGTAGCAGAATTTGCAGAATGGTTTAGCTTGAGTTTTGTGTGTTGAAACAGACAAGAAACTAGATTTTGATTTAGAAAATTTATAATGGCGCATACCATTGCGACTAAAGGTCAGGAAAGTTTTATGCAGATCTATCCATGCAACCATCAATCCAGGCACTTACAGATTTAGAGGAATAAAAAGTTATAGCAGACCTATACAGTGTGACAACAACTCTGATCTAGAATGGGTGAGTCACCCTTTTCTGCCTGAAAATCATGGTCTCAAACATGGGATGGTAACTTTCATTCTTGCTGCTTAGCAATAGGCAGCAATGCTGCAGCTCTATGTGGAAGTCAATAGTCAATAGTAGCATGAATTCAGCGATTTGGTATTTTTTATAAGTGACCACAAACTGTATTGTTCAGCTAACCACTCACATGTGGTTTCAATGTTCTGTTTGTGCAAAAAATACATTGTGTATCCACCTTTCCACTAGAATTGAAAGTGGAATTTTGAAACATGAATGAAACGCATACAACAGGAAAATGATGGGTGTAAAATTATTTTTAAAAAGACAAAAACTGTCCAGCAGCACAAAAATAAACAACAGTCCACCATTTTTTTTCAATACTGTAGTCTTAGTCAGTGTAGAAAATTTCAACTTTCCAGATGAAAGTGACTCTTGTTAAGACGACTCTGGGCCAGAAAGGGCGCAGAGGTGGCTTTGCTGATGTCACAGCTGACAATGTATTTAGACAAAGTTAACCAGAACAGCTTCCACAATTCTTTGCTGGGGCATTTTGTTGTGGTAAGAATTTACTGTGATACTAAAAAACATGTCCAGGCAAAATCTGTTCATCAGTGTGCGAGATCAGATGTTTTGGCCTTAAAACAGTCACACAGCTGACATGGTTTGGGAGCAGATAAACTCTAAAACTGGGAAAAAGTACCTGGCATTATTTTATTATTTTCAGTTATACAGTATATAATACAGTAAGCAACTTCCATGAAGCAGAATTGGATTTAATTCTTCAGTTTGCTGATTATCACTAATTGATAAAAAAAAAAAAAAAAACTGTTGTCATTTTAGCATCAGTCTAACTCCATGTTGCAGTCTGTAGAGTATGATGGACAGTTTATCTCTGAGGTTTTCCGGTTTACCTTTGGCCAAATGTTGTGAATTGCATTGTCCAGTAACTTCTTTTACGGATCTATTTCTATCAAACACCTTTGGTAATACTTATTGCATTGAAGGATGCGTAACTAGAGCTTGACTACAAAAAACAAGAAAGAAAAACAGGAAATTATGCAAATACAACTGCCATGTCATATCACAAACAGGCTTCAACACAAGAAGAGAACTTTACTTAAAAACGATCAAATTAAGTCATTTTATTTTTAAGCAAGTACATTTAAAAACAACAGCTTCTTTACTGTTAAAAACAAAATAAAAGATGACAGTAAAAAAAATAAAACAGAATAACTTCAAAGTATTAAAAAAACAATAAAAAAAAAAACAAAAGTCAGAAGTCAATTTTAAAAATGTACAGGTTCAGCATTCAGAGAGCTAAAGAGATGCATATCATGCAATTTCTTTAAAACAGAAAAAAGAAGACATTCCAAACTCAACCGTAAAACTAACTGAGAGGAATGGTTTGACTATTGTTGCTCACAAAATGGACAGACTGAATGCTTTACTCTACTACAAAGAAATAATATAATGGCAAATACAACACCGGTGCTCTAAAGAAGGCAAATTATGCACGCAGCAGAAAACTGTCACTTAGCAAATTCAAAGTTAATGCATTTTACCACTCAGCACACTGTGAGTGCTGCTTATTCTTTCACCAGTTCTCATTTAACCATTAAACTTCCAACTACATCAAATTAGATATAATAAAGTAATATTGATATACTAATGAAGCACATTCAGGTCAGACAC
>VURO01044804.1:0-17543 GCA_015108175.1 Pelvicachromis taeniatus | reverse complement strand
TCGTCTGTCTAAGCACATCATTTATTTACATAGTGCTAAATCAAAACAAAAGATAAAGACCCTATGATAATACAGAGAAAACTCCAACAACCAGGCAACCCTCAATGAGCAAGAACTTGGCAACAGTGGAAAGGAAAACCCCCCTTTTAACAGGAAGAATCCTCCAGAAGAACCAGGCTCAGGGAGAGGCGGCCATCTGCCGTGACCAGTTGGGAGAGAGGGGAGGAAGACAGGATAAAAAGTCATGCTGTGAAAGAAACCCGAAGATTAATCATAACTAATCATTACATTAAATTACATTTAAAGACATGTCTGGTCATGGCTTTTCCGTACTAACAGTACTTGATGTTCGTTTTCTCAAGTATTTTCTATGAGTAACAAATGCTGTTTCCTTTTTTACATCGACAGTGAATATTTTTGCAGCTGTGCTGAATACTTGTCTGGGTGGAGAGTGTTTAGGTTTTAAAATAAAAACATATTAGCTTGGAGTTAGTTTTTAGGGATTATGACTTGGACAGCAGTCTTCAAACCTTTTCTGGGATGCCCCACCTTATATTTTCCCGCAATTTTATCAAGCTTTAACAATAATTCAGGACGCAGATTATCTTACTGATGAGCCATCTAATTTTAGGGTTTTGAGTTAATGGGTAACTTGTTCAATTTCAGACAGTAGAAGATGTTTAATTTCAAAAGTCCCATCCTTTTTTTTTCTCTTGTTAAAAGCTGTTACATTTAGGAGTTCCAAACCTCAACCCAACTCTGGATGGGTCGCCAGTGACCTGGTGGTTGTTAAGAGGTTAATTTTTGAGTGATATAAAAATCAGCACACCAGAATTCATGCAATTCAGTTTCACACCCCACTTGCACGGCCTTCATGAACACATTTTATAGGTTCAATTGTATGAGATCCTTGCAGAAATGACTCCATGCTATTAGAAAACGTCTAAGTCTTGGTTTTTAAAATCATCAGCCAAGCAGAGGATCTTCAAACCTAATAATGAAGCATTAAAGCCCTAAAATGTAACAAAATAACATCTTTTATTTCACAGCCCGCAATGACATTCACAGTAATCATCGGTGCACTTGAATATTCTCCTGGATATTGTTCGCTTTGCAGTGTTATTGATCAGGGAACTGAGGCTCATTTGCACTCTGCATATGCCGTTCTGCATAACAAAATCCCCTAAACGTCTAAAGATGTAAATGTAATTGTGAAGATAATGTATTTTTGCTATCGAGCATGCTGCACTGCGTGAACTGCACTGTGTCATTAAACCAACGCGCACTAACCCTTCGCAAACAAGAGCTAAACTTTCCCTCCTCCTGTTTCGCCTTCTCTTCTACGTGTCTTTTCATGCAGCTTGCAGATTGGGTCATGTTTTTTCCTCCTTTTTTTTTTAATCTGCCATACTTAAGCAATATGCAAATAGAAACTCAGAGCCTCTCACAAAATCCTAATCAGTCCCTTTCTGACCCTTTTCCCTCTTTCCCTTTTTTAAAAATAAGGCAGCCCGCCATCACTCATCTTCCCTCTTGTCCAATGCCTTTTTAGCTTTGTCGCTCAGACCATCTCTCTTTCTCTCACTCCCTCTCCCTGCATCCCCTTTCCTCCTGTCACCCCCCCCACCCCCGTATCACCTTCCTTCCATCCACAATCTATCCTTTCCAATCTTCCCTTTCCCCCCCTCTCTCTATCATGTTTCCCTCCCTCACACACTCACACTCTCTTCCTCTACCAGTAGTCATTCTACTTATAGCCTCGCCATAAATCAAGCTGTCATTCTCCGTCATGCTCGCTGCATCTCACTGGAGCTCATGGCACACGCACACACACATGCACACATACGCATGCACGCACGCACGCACACACACACACACACACAAAAGGGATAGCAGCCCACACATACACAAGCTCAAATGCAGAAATATACATATAGACCAGTATTATGCAGATAACACACATGCAGTGCAAGTGTATAGCCTATGCTAATTACAATAACAAAAATACACACACACACACATAAACACTTCCTTTTTTAATGTGACACAAACATACAGTCATACAGTTTTTGCACAAACTCCAGTGTCCAAAAAACAAGCTGATATATAGGATACCACACAAACACACACACACAGAAACACAAATACACACACGGAACAGTTGAAACGGTCCCGAGATCTCAGGGCCCAGCCACCTCCTTAAATTCACCTCCTTTCTCCTCTTTACCGTCTCTGTTTTACCTCTCTGTAATGCTCACATGTCTCTTAGGCTGATTTTCTAAAAATACATATACAAATTTTTACAAAAACTTCACGATTTTCATATATTAAGTAATGGACTTAATATATGGCCTAAACTTTTCAGGACTTTCCCGACAGAGGTGCAGGTGCAAATGCAAATGTGTGACGCAGCCACACTGAGCTTTAACCTGCCAGCTCCACAGCACAAACTCCATGTGACATCAGAGTGTACTGATATTCTTATAGTGCAGCTGATATTCTGCTGAATTCAATGCTAGTGAGTAGGTGTAATGTGCGCTACCTCCTGCACGCTTCTTTCCTTTTTTTGTTTGTAATATTGTAATGCATGTACATTACCTGTAGGTTTAGTCATTTTTAAACGAATAGTATGTCATTCCTACCACTTTAGGGGAGCTGTATCTCAGGCAAAAATCCTATTTATAGATAAGGTAATGTACCAGAGCTTTGTATGTTTTAATTTAAGTCAGAATTATTAAAGTTTTGTATTTTCTAATTATTGTTATTATTATTATTATTATTATTATTATTATTATTATGTTTAGCTTCCAGGGTTGGTTTGCTTGTTTTAGGTTTTTTTTGCTTGTTTGAAAATGTTTCACTTTAGTTGAGTTTTTATCAGTGCGGTTATTGGCGGTAAAAACAAAGATGTTTCGAGTCTGTTGAACCTTATTTTTTTTCCTAATTACAGCAGACTTTGACATTAAAGTAACATGAAAACACAGGTGCTACCAATGACATTAATGAAGGTTCTGTTCTTTAGGTGCAGAGCCTTAATTAGGATCATTAGTATCAGTATCACCTGTGTTTACATGTCAAAATGGCTGCTAGGAAAAAAGGTCTGTTAGCTTGGTGGGTGGCAGGAGCCAGTGTTTACCCCATTTCCCCTGAAAGCTACAGAAACTAAAGGAAGTGAAGTGCAGCTCACTTTAAGGCCGAATCTCGGTTTGAACATTGCTGGAAAAATCACGATAATGTAAATACGGCTACGAAAGTCTACAAAACACACGTCCAGTCATTCCACACGCATTAATACCTTTCTCCTATTATTCCTTTTCATGTACCCAGACTTCCTCGTGATACATGTTAGGAAACACACTTTTAATAATCACACTTCCCCTTTGGCTGTTATTCAGAAAGAAATTTGGATATTATTTAGAACAAGTAACAATAGCAGCATGTAAATGTATTGTGCCGAAGATATAATTGCTCTTTTTAAAAACACAGACTATCAGCTTATTTTCTCCCATCCCTCCGTGACCAAAGCAAGAGACTCATAAAGACCCCTAGGAATCCGAGGATTTCATGGGGCTTTGTGTTTGACTCTGTGTGTGTGTGTGTGTGTGTGTGTGTGTGTGTGTGTGTGTGTGTGTGTAAGATACATGTGGAATTCAAGGTCATGTAATCCCATGGCCTTCGCTGTTATTGACACATACAGCACATTCTATGACCTGGACTGGCCTTGCATGCACACACAATCCTCAGATATGAAAAACATTCATACTGATACTTTATGGGTAGTCGACAACTTATACATAATAATTCTTTATCTCACAATATAGGATATTGTTCTGATTGGTAGTTAAAACATTTAAAAACCTGCCTGTGTAATTAATAAGCTGAAGCAACTGGCATACCACACACACAGAAGGGGTCCTTTTGCATCTGAACCTGGGTGCAAGGTTAGCAACTCAGCACATCAGATGGGACGCCTTCTTAGAATTTTTTTTTTTTTGAGTAACCTATTATCTCATTAATAAATACTACTAAGAGAACTACTGACCAATCACATTTGAGCAGGCTGTTTGTAGCAAACACATTTGCAAAAATTCAGTTTGAATTAATTTGGCTGTGGTCACTAATTTATTATTTTTCCATTAGATTTGAGTTGTGCTAGGTTGCTGTGGGCTCTCCCATGATACACTGAGCCTCGCTCCTCTGCTCTCTTTTTCTTCAGTCTCTAAGCATTCGTATCACTATTGCATTCTTTCCCCAAACTGGTCGATGAGGATGAGCTTGAGTGTCCCTAACTGTCTCTCTGTGTCACGCACATGAATTTAAATTTTGAAGCTTCTCACATATTGAAGTGCAAATATTTTTGCTTCGACCAAGACATGGATCAGGGTGCTTTATATTCTCGTTCACAGGCAAACGACAGGGTGCTACAGCCCAGCGTCTAGCATCAGACTCAAATGCACTGTGGTACGCAAACGACAGGTCAATCAATCAATAAACACGTGTGTTAAAATGTACTAATGTACGCAAAATCTGTGCTTCAGGTAGCTTCCCTTGTCTAGTAATACCCAGCAGTAACTAGAGATCTAGTGCCAGCAACGAGTTGTAACTCACTGACACAAATGCGCAGATATAGATTTCCAAGGTCGCATTTCAGACATTCACTACAGTATCTTATACAAGTCCCCCACTCTTTCTCTATGCGCTCCGCTGCTCTCCTCTTCCTCCTCTTCTGCATTCTTCTCTACTCCTCCCTCCATCTCTTGCCACTGTCTTTCACACACACACACACACACACACACAGTCTCTGGAGACATGTCCGTTGCTCTGACCTATCTCTCCTGGGAGAGCTGGCTGTCTGCCCGGCTCTCTTTTTTCTCTCTTGCTTCACACATTCTCCCTCCCTGCATCTTTCCTCCTCCTCTCTCTGTGTCTCTCTGCCTATTGATCTATCTGTTTTTCTAATCTCCTTTTGTCTTCCCCATCTCTAATCCTCTCCTCTGTTGCATGTCTCCCCTGCTATTGCATCCTCTTATCTCTTTATCCTTTCTCAGCCCGATTCCTCACTTCTACTTTTCTACCCTCTTTTTCACCCTCTCCTCCTTTAAAATCCACTCCTTGCATCTCTTTTCTTGCAATGCTTCTCCTTTTCACATCCTCTGCTCCTATTGCTTTCTAGGCTTACAGGGTGCCGGTGTGGCTGCGGGGCTCAGCCCGGAGCTCCCTGCCCTGCTCGTGCTGCTTCCTGGGCACCGTGCCCACAGAATAGTTAGGCAGGACTGAAGGAGAGCTGGAGGGGTGCGCATGTGTGTGTTTGTATGTATCGAATGATGTGGAAAGGGGGAGGGGTGGGACAGAGAAAGTGGATAGGGAAGAAAGATTGAAAAGAAAAGGAGGAGGGGAGTTGTTGACATGCAGAGAAAAAAGAGGCAACGACAGAGAAAGAAGAAATGATTTTTGATGAGTCACACTTTGCTAGCTGGAGTTTACTTTGCAGTACTCGGTCTGTGTTCAATAGAAAAATATAAGTGCGTGTGTGTTTTTTTTTTAAACGATAGTAGAATTGTGAACTATATTTAAAAAGAATCACTTTGCATTTATTACAACACAAATCACAAATTTGTATCTACAATCTTTTTTGTTAATTGGTTAATATAGTCAATGCTTTACCTTTTATCACATCACCAGAAATACTTTGATTGCTTCAACTGACAAATACCAAAAATAAGGTAAGGGAGGAGATTCAGTTAACTGTCTCAGAACTGGTGAAATTACAGTTTGTGTGTATTGTCAAATTCTTTAGAGTGACTATTACTTGGAAAAAAAAAAAACAACCCAAAACCAAACCTCTCTCACCCCAGCCACCTCCTCCAGCTTGTCCAGGGAAGCACCAAGGGGTTCCCGAAATAGCTTAAAGATATAATCTCACCAGCCTGTACTGGGTCTGCCCCAAGACCTGCTCCCAGAAGGACATGCCTGGAACACCTTACCGTAGAAACTCCCAGGAGACATGCTTGTCACATTCCCGAAGTACCTCATGGTCAACAGCCCGGCTAGCTCAGTCGGTAGAGCATGAGACTCTTAATCTCAGGGTCGTGGGTTCGAGCCCCACGTTGGGCGCAGGTCTTTTAGAATTAAATAAATTGGACTTACATGTTCCCCCATCTCTTGTATCCTCACACCAGTCCCCTGTCATTGGCATAAATTCCCTTTGCCAATATATCAGTAACCAATAATGTCCAATCTATCTCAAATTTCCCACGTGTCAATTTGATGCTGTGGGGGCAGCAGTAGGAGACACTCTTTTCAGATGCCTGAACCACCTCAGTTGGTTCCTATTGATGTGAAGGAGTAGTTGCCTATTAGTCTTCAACCTATCTCTAAGGGGGAGGGCAGTCCCCCAATGAGAAAGCTCATTTCTGCCACTTGTATCTGCGAGTTTGTTCTTTCTCTCACTACCAACCGTGTAACCATGGGTGTGGGTTGGTGATGAAGCCAACAGAACCACATCATCTGCAAAGAGCAGAGATAAAACCCTGAGGTTTATGATCAGAATCGTTGGAACCCTCCAACAGCCACCAGAAACGAAACTGATGTGTAGCCGTCAATGTGGATCAAACTCTTGCAACGATTGTACAGATACCAAAAACAACTACTGCTCAATTTAATATTATTTACATAAGAAAAAGTCGGGAGATTTTACACACGCATCAGGAAAATTTACAGAAAATGTACAGGTTTTATGGGTTTCATACATTGGGGGAGCAAAAATTGCTATGGATGAAACCAACTGCCTTGTTTGATGCAGATATGTGACATTTGGTACACACATGTAATATCTTGAGATGTACAAAAAAAAAAAATTCCTCTTCAAGCTATGCCCTAAACCCAACAGACTGTCAATTTCAGTCCAGCTTTTACCATTTCTTGGTTTTCTACTTTAACAAATTCCCGCTAGACATTAAATTTTACTTACCTTCTACTTCTGCTTTTACTTGCTTGTTAGGTTTTTCACAACACTGCAGTATTTCATGATCTGGCAATGAGCGTGGGCTGAAATAACTGCTACCAAATTAAAGTGGGGGAAACATGCAGTGCTGTTAACTTAACTTCTGTTGCATACATTTGGAATGTTATCAGCACGCTGAATAACCAGTTGTTATATCAGCAGCTATCAGTCTCATTCATATAGTCTGTAGGTGGCTCCTCCACTTCCAAATAAGTATTATCACCTCATTCAGCAGTGGCTGTTCTGTCTTGCTTAGTGGACAAACTAGGTGCTTCCAGGTTAAATAGGTGAACAATAAAACATTGATTCAAGATCCATTTTATTCATATTAAATTTTGTCAGATTAAGTTGTTTACGTTTCTATTCAGATGCTATTAAGATGACGAAATAGTGGCTTTTAGTGTTAAAATAAATGCCTTTTCCACATGAAGCATGCAAGCAGGCTTAAAACATTTACCATCTCCTACATAAGCACTGCTGTTCCAGCTGAGCTGGCAATGTGTATGGGACTGATAACAACTGATAATGGGAATTCTGTCAGGATGTGCTGCGGAGGACCCAAATGGAGGACAGGGGAGACTGAACGCTGAACAAAAGCAAACCTTTATTGTGGCTGAAGAAAAAAATCCCAAAACACATAAAGGGAGAAAGAGGAAAAACACAAAGAATCCACACTGGAAAAACACAGAAACTCAGAGAGTACAGTAGGGGATCTCTCTGATTAGGGATGAGCTATGAGTAGGTGGGGAAAACAATGCAAAGGTGGAGACTGTGAAGAAAAGAGGAGGAAAGACAAGGAGCAAAATTTCATGTGGAATGATAGAGACAGAGAATCACTGAATATGTAATTGCTCCAGTTTCGTGCTCCATGTTCTCTAGAAGACATGTGCCAACCACACAGCCCGGCTAGCTCAGTCGGTAGAGCATGAGACTCTTAATCTCAGGGTCGTGGGTTCGAGCCCCACGTTGGGCGTAGCTATTTTAAGCACAAAAAGTTAGAGCTCAGTGTCATAGCACCTTATCTTTCTTTCCCTCACATTCTCATAAAAACCCTATGTCATCCAAGATGGCCAGTCTACCTGCAGAGAAAGGTGTGGTACAACCGGTCTGTGAGCCTCGTGTGTCAGAGACAAGTGAAGTAGAGCTGAAGCGAAACTGTGTTAAAAACAATAGAGAAGGTTCACTGCAGCCTGTCTTTGCTTTTCGTACTGAATGTTTTTTTATGTTTGTAGTTCAATAAAACCCCAACAAAATCAAAACAGAAGCCATAACTCATGAGATCTAAAAAAAACAGGACCATGAAAATTTGAAGACAATTCAGAGGAACTGGCAGGCAGACCGCAGGTGGTTGTAGTAAAAAAGAAATCACATGAAAGAAGGAAATGTTTTGTTTTATCCAGTGGCTCTGGACCTCTGTGTTTAACAGATTTCTACAGATATAACCAATAATTTAATCATTTTGATGTTTGATTGTAAATGTAGCTCTCCAGATTTAAATCTGCCCACAGTCCCATTACATAATCAGGAAAAGGCTTTGATAAACAGTAACCAAACTTACATGCTAAACATCGTCCAGAAACACGTTCTTCCTTTGTTTTGGGCTCCTTAAACTTGACTGATCTTATTTCCTGTTTGATGTGCGTTCTGTACGGGCGACTGCACTGAAATTGATGCTAATGGCGAGAGACTGAATGACAGAGAGAGCATCAGCACACCTGTAACCAGCTGCATGCAGAGAAATGCAATTCCCCTGCTGGTCACTAATGGTACCGCCCTGCTGGAGTGGAAGCAAATGGCCTGGACCCAACCACGCGTGATGGGAATTTAGAAGGGGAGGAGGATACTGGTCAGATAGTGGGAGAGAGAGAAAGAGAGAGAGAGAGAGAGGGGGCGGTAGTAAAGAAAGGTTGTATGAAGAACAGCTGCGGTTTGCGATTTTTATTTGATGAAAGTGACCAGGACAAAAAGGAAATCTATAGAGGATGATGTGCGAGCGAGTGGGGGAGGATTCACACCAGTGCTTAAAATGTCGCCTTTAACTGCCATCTCTTCGTAGCACTGATTATCTCCTCCATCTCCTGTCCTCACATTCCTCTCTCCCTCAGTTTTCCTCCTTCCTGCTGTATCCTTTCATCTCCCCCTTTAACCTCTCACCTCTGCCCGTGCCTCCCTCTCTTCTGTTCTGTTAGGTGTCCAGTATCTCAGAGAGGAGCTCCAGTGATGCAGTGCCCTCTGTCTGCGTTCACCATTAGTGCAGCGGCAGCTCGTTTGAAAACTTCAGCCTCTGTAAACCAGCAGAAAGTGCTCTGACGGTGAACATTTGAGTGCTGTAGATGTGGAGCGTTGTGATTTATGGCAGCTGTGGCTCGTAAAGCCACATAAAAAGCAATTATAAACAGAAACAGTGCCGTAAAATTGTGATAAACTTCAGATGTTACAGACAGGAAAGCAACTTATGACAGTGTAAAATGTGATGAATGACCGTTTAGCAAGAGGCTGCTTCATATAAAGGCTTTTTTTTTTTTTTAAAGCCGAGGTCCTGCTGTCACTGCACCACCGACACGACAAACCCCTGAACATTAATTAAAGGTGATGACAAACACAATTCTGATCTCGATTCAGGCGGCATATGCGCCTGACAGACGATGCAGCAGCTCAGCAGTGGCAGACGCTGATGTGAAATATATGCTGGCGGATGTGTTAAAATATGCAGGATAAAAATTCAGAAGATGTGGAGCTACCGAGGCTAAGTGTTTTAACCCTTTACGCCCAAAGATTAGCAGGGTTTAAAAGGTTTCTGAGCTGCTGCCCAAGACAGTCACTGCCAACAGCTTTATGAAGCAGTGCTAGAATATTGTTACTGTTTCACCGCAGTTTGTTAATGCACTCCAAAGTACGGTGACTAAATTGTCTTTTGTTTAACAAAGTGTTTGCAGAGATTGCTTTGTCTTGATTTTCATTTAAAGAATAATGCAAACTCTTTTTTTCCCCTTTTCATTAACAATCTCATTAAAGAAATTGATTAAACAAGAGACATTTTAAAAATTTTAGCATTGTGAAATGATGTTGGCGCACAATTTATTCAATTAACTGCAAGCCCCGCCCTCTGCCGATGTTCAGTGCGGGGCATAACGCAACCTGGAGTCATAAAACCTCAAAGAAACTGGACAAAAATAGGTGAAACAGTCTCCTCGTTATCCAAAAAGCTCATTTGGCAAAGAGTCAGTGTTCTCTTTCTCTTTTTTTTAAATAATACAATGCAGTGCTCTGCTCCTGTCTGTCCAGTCTACACAACCTCAGCAACAGTCACTTCCTAATAAATCACTTTAGCCAATCAGTGATGGATGTGTTTTTGAAAAACAAAAAATGCGCACGTATTTGTGTGTAAATCAACGTCGTGTGCTCGCGCTGTCATCCCCCCCACCCCCACCAGACAATAGACTGTTTTGTTGATCCACCTGCGCGCGCGCGCGCACACACACACACACACACACACACACACACACACACACACACACACACACACACTGCAGGCAAGAGTGTACGATAAACATAAGAAGGATGCTCAGAGGAGGGAGACTGGGAAAAAGGTAGAAGGGAACAAAGCAAAGATTCACAACTAAAATGAGAGCCAGAACATTTATTTCTTTTTTCTTTCTTTCTTTTTTGCCATCAGAAACAAGATGGTGGGAATAAATTTCTGATTTAATCCCCCACATCTCGCCCTCTTCCTCTGAGTGTGTGTGTGGGTGTGCTGACAGATTTGGTATTGCCTCAGTTCAGAGATTGGCTACAGAAAAACACACTCAGTAATTATCTAGAAAGAGCACCTGGGCACTGGGAATCTCATTATATTGTAACCACTCCTCCAACACACACACACGCACGCACACACACACACGGGAGAAAATACACAACAGACAGGAGTGAAAAGAGACCAAAAAATAAAGGGTGATTTTTGCATAGAACAGAAAAGCAAAAGACAAGATGAAAAATACCAAGAATTCAAAAAACACCTAAACTACACACACGGCGAGTGAGGAGCCTTTCTAGTTGTAAGAGCTTGAAACGCACTGTTGTGAGACTTTGTGGATCATACGCCGGTGTTTTATTATGCGGTAAGACTCACAAACAAGTGAAACCCGGGGATTGTGAAGGGATCATTTGAATTCATCTGTTGCCATTTCTCTAGCTGACTTTCTTTATTTCATACGGTTCATATATTTTTTAAAATTTTGCAAAGCACAAAGAAAACAGCAGTGACTGCAAAGTGATCCAAATCTGTGATGCATAAAACACAGAGCTGCAATTATTAAGTCATATAACACGCTTGTGTTCTCATGTTTATATTCCCTTCATGTTTCCTTTGATGTGCTGCAGTAGCACATCTTCACCAGTAAGAGGCAGAGTTTCCTCTAGTCTGACTGACTAAACATCACTCACTACCGCCACTCTTTCTTTCTCTTCATTTGGACTTGTGCTTTCCTCTGCCCTTTCTTTCATCCATCTCCCTTTGCGTCCGTCAGAAACAGCACTCATTAACAATTTTATGAAAATGTTTTGCATTTGCAGTAAACCAGCTCACATCCTCCAAATGGCAGGCAAGTTAGGCATGTGCATGTTTGCGTGTGTGCAAAGGAAAACCCTGCTGATGTGAACAGATGCATTCATTGCTGTGTTTTGACAGGCTGACAGCGGTCAGAGTGAGATGACCAAAAAGGGTCAACAAACAAGCGACGCACCAGACACACACGCACACACACAAACTGTGTCCGGTCATACAAGGTAGCGTGGCCAAAAAAATATTGTGAAAAACACGATTTTTTGGAACACCTTAAAGACACAACAAGGGGCAAATCAAACCTCTGAGAGTTGCTTAAACACTTCCATCACAATAAAAAGTTCCAAGCCGATGGGGAACAGGGCGATTTATACCTTTTGAGAAACTGATCAAACAAATCTTATCATTAAACAACTGGACTAGATCACGTTTACCGTTGTGCTTGTGGCCCTGCAGCGTCTCCACTTCCTGAGACGCATGAAGCGGGCCAACCTTCCTCCTCGCCATGTTCTACAAGGGCACCATCGAGAGCGTTCTGACCAGCTGCATCTCCATGTGGTTCGGGAACTACAAAGTCGCCGATCTCAACCCGCTACAACGGATTGTTAAAGCATCTGCCTGGATCATCGGAACATCTCTACCTCTGCTACAGGACATATTCCTCATCAGTAAGGCCTCCTGTATCATTCTTGACCCCTCACACCGACTCTTTTCTCTCCTTCCATCCAGTAGATACTATCGCAGCATCGGGGCTCGATCCTCCAGACTGCTAAATAGCTTATTCCCACAAGTCATCAGATTCTTGAACTCACTACCTGCTCTCCCACTCACCCCACCACACACACGCACACGAACTGTTGACTGACTCTATTGCACTCTACATACCACTGCCTTTGTAATGCAGATGCTGCTCTATGAACAATCCTTACTCTCAAGAAATCTGCTCATGTTTACAAGCTGCTACGCTGGTCACTTTAAATCACTTTAAGGTCACTTTTTAAACTGCAAATTGTAAATTCTTCTTCTGGTCCTTTCACCACTAGTTTTAAAGTGTATACTTATTTTCTTACCCTTCTTATATTTATTTGTTTGCTTGTTGTACTGTTGTAACTGATGTAACTGGAGCCTCGTTGTCTCGTCTCTCTATATACTGTCCAGTATGTAGCAGAATTGACAATAAAGTTTACTTTGAGTTTTCACTTTGCCTTTGAGACATTGCATGTGTCTCATGCATCTAATCAAAGCTTCTCATGCAGCCCGGCTAGCTCAGTCGGTAGAGCATGAGACTCTTAATCTCAGGGTCGTGGGTTCGAGCCCCACGTTGGGCGACAAGTTTTAGAACAAAACCTTCATTCTTCAAAAGTATCGTATATCTTCCAATTATGGCCCCGGGCGTTTATTCAAAAGATTATCCGGCTTTTATTCCCTTCTCGGAATTGTCGCAGAAGTGAGAGGGAAAGAGGACCCAGGCGCGATTTTTAGACTGAGGTGAAAAGACAGTGCATTTACTTACAGTGCTCCAAAACGTATTCCAACAGTTCACAAATAATGCAGTTCCCAATTGTGCTCCTCCCTTGCTCCCGAGTGTCTGTGGTAGCCCAGCACGAGTGGTGCTCCCTGAAACTTCTCTGTGCCAGATTCTCCTCAAGAGGAAGTAAAAGTTAGAAGGTCTGCTAGCCGACAGTTCCAGTTCAGTGTCAAAGTTATTTTACTACCCGGCCACTATTGGAGACCGGCGGCTATTTGCTTGACAGCTTTTCAAACGCTTTTTAGAAACCGGTGTTTAAAAGAGACAGGTGGGTATTGGAAGATATACGGTACTTCTATATGTCCCATTTCATTCACATTCAATATCTTCAACACCCTTTGCCCAGAATATCCACCATCAATCCTCTGCACATGTCCAAGCCATCTAACCCTATTAGGCCTTTTCCACTAGTGCCTTCAGTCAGCTTCAATTGAGTCATATGTATGCCACACACACAACAATGGTCAAAGCGATGGAATTCCTGCAGGGACCATGGTGCTGCTTTTTATGTGGTCATTTTGCCATTGTCGGGTTTCGAAAATGGTGCTTTTGACTTTTATGAAGGAGCATCTCTTATTAGTCATTGAGTGACGTCACTAACCAATCGGTAGCAGTCTTTTGACGACACATTGTCTTCATTATCACTCTTGCTGCTGTCCTTCTAGTCAATCCAGTTCAATTCAACTCAGTTTTAATGATCTAGCGCCAAATCATAAAAACAACAGCCGCCAGAGGCTTTATATTGTAACATAAGGTAATTTTTTGTAAGGTCAATCAGACGACCCCCTATGAGCAAACACTTTGGCGACAGTAGCGAGGAAAAACTCCCTACTCCCTACTAAGTGATGATCCTATATTATGGTCTTTGCGTGTGTCTACAGTACGGCTACGTCAGTGGGTAGAACACAAGACCCTCAGGGTTGTGGGTTTAAGCCCCACGTTGGGTGGATGTTTTTTTAAGAGTAGACTTAAAATTTTATATAATTGAAAAAACAGTATTAAGATGGGCTGTTCGCATAGCAAAAATTTGGTTCTAAGAATGCAGAGCACCATTCTGTATACCGAGTCCAGCGGTAATTCCTGGTTGTCTTAGAAAAAGATGCGTAAGCTCAGGGTTTTAGGGTTGTTTTCTACATCTTGCTGAATAAATTCCATCATCCGAGCCCTTGTCTTTACTTCTACTGCACACTTACACTGAAGTAAGTATTGAGCTTTTGATGTATTACACTAGAAGACTGCCATAATCCAAGAGATTCAATCCGAGAGAAAGAGCAACACTAACTGCAATGTCCTCTTATAAGCATAAGTTAATATAAATCAAGAGGTGAAAGAGTTCAAACAATTACTACTAAGTCAAACTGCTCTTGGATCAACTGTTCTTGGATAGAGTCCTGTGGTTAATGCTCAGTCCTATCTGTATCCAAACATGCTGACAGAGTTTTTTGTTGTTGCTTTTTTCACAGTAAACTGACATATTTTTTAATTAAAAAATTGGATTAGAGAAACTGCTCTGCCTCATGAGTGCGACAGTCGTAATCTTCATTTTTGACAAAAATAGAAAATGGCTTCATTGGGGTTTCAAAAAAATAATACTGAATCACCATTCAGTGAAAAAAAGTACTGAGGTATGATTTTTAGATCCAAAAAAAGCAAAAAAAAGGCTCAAATGAGACACGACGACAAAAAAAGAGAAAAAACAAAGAGGAAGCTAGGAAAGCGGGACAGAGTTAAAACGTAATGAGAACAGACCTACTGCAGTGAGCATGCGCTAAATAAAACGCTTGTCTGAGTTTGAGTTTGTTTGAGTTTTTGTTTGTGTCTTGTCTATATCCTGTGCATGTGTATGTGTGTGTGTGTGTGTGTGACTGGCTTTCAACCCCAGTGCAGGTGTGCTGCTGATAGTTTTATCAGTGCTGGATCGGGGCAACTGGGAGGAAAGGAAAATGAGAATTTTGTTGTTTAGATTTACTGTATGTGCCGTATAATTTCAAGAAACTTTCTCAGGTGTGCAGAATGCAGGTCCCCTGTGGTGTCACATGTTCCAAACTGAGGGCAGGGTAATGTTTCTGACACTGATGGCTTCATGTATTTTCTAGTAAACTAACGCTGATAAGTCTCAGTTAAAGGGAACTATAAAATACACAGTTTCAGCAGTCAGTCTAAACTTTTGTGCTTTTAATTTGGACATAAAAAAATTACAAATATCTGGAGGAAAATGGCTCATTTTAAAATTAAGATAAAGGAGACAACTTCTGTTTTCCTGTTTCCAGTACAGCAACCAATCACGACAATTACACAGAGACATTAAACGTCATCAAGCTGACTTTGAGACATTTGAGTGTCCCAAAGAACAATACCAGATAATTAAATAAAATATTGTTGATATGATGAAATGCTGTACAAAAAGAAGTGCTCAGCCACCTGTACATTACACTTGCAGGAGGTGTTCAGTCACAGAAACCCACATTATGAAGCTCCCAGCTCCCAGTTTTTGTGCTGATCTTAATGCAATAGGAGGTTTGGAGTTCTGGAGTTATTGAGTCAGCAGTGTTGCTGACTTTTACACACTATGCAACGCAACACTGACAAATAGTACTTTTAATGATAGAGGAATTTAATGAAAGGCTGTTAGATGAGATGAGACTCCATGGTTTCAACATTTTGAAGGTTTCATGTTAACATTTTGGCCTTGTTGTTTCTGTAAATACTAGTTTTACTAACTGAAACTGAAGCATGCATTTATACACAACTCAGCAAAGGTGTCAGTTAGCAGACAGCCGTCCCCTACAGCTGCTTGTAACAGTACATCAGTCAATCAAAGCACCCACATCCTGATTTTAAGCTGCAACAGCATCAAAATAGGTGAATTTTAAACAAATACTCCCATCATACGGTTATTATGAAGGGGGAAATTAGCTAATTCTTTGTACTAGGCTGTAAACATGTGAATCTATGGAGACATGTGAAAAGGAGACATTTTCTCCTTTTCCTTTAGTTAAGACACAACAGTGCTTAGCAGCTGCAACTCCTCTGGTGTTATGTTGTGTGTCTTGTGGCGGTATGGTGTGCGTCTCTCTCTCCCTTGTACCAACCGCCAGATTTATAAAATGGTTTCAGGCCCTGTCAAGTGCCCAATAAACCACTTTTACTATTAGTGTAAGACACAGCTAGTATACAGCTGCTGACCACTGCTACCACTGACCATACACATCCGCATACACTGACACACTGAGGCTGACATGCTCGCACACATATACGAGTGCACAGACAAGCAGGGCCAGTCACATACTTACTGGTCAGACACATTTTTAGGGCAGCTGGAGTCAGGACCTGAGCCAAACTCTAACCCCATGTCACTCCACCCTGTTGCCCCAATGACATCATGTCATAGCCCTGAACCTCCGACTCAGAAGGGCCAAACACACACACACACACACACACACACACACACACACACACACACACACACACACACACACACACACACACACACACACACACACACACACACACACTTCACCTTGTAGTACAGAGCTTTTTGAAGCATCAACCTTTTTAATGGTCTTTGTGAAGAAAAAGAAAACTACAGCATTAATAAGTATTTTTAAAAACACTGTACCGCAGTGCAAAAGATGCATGTAACCACTGTAAGGTCATCTGTGCTGTTTTTAAAGTTTTCTCAGTTTTCATGTTCTTTACGATATGACCTGAAACTAGTGCCTGAGGGTGCAAAGTCATCAAGAAAGTACTCACTGAGGTCACAGATAAATGGCTGTTTTTCAATGGTCTTTTTGCAAGCACAACAGTCGCCCCCTGGTGGCCAATAAACAGAATGTAGGCTTCACTAATTAGACCTTGAAGTCTCGCGTCTTTTATACTTACAGATTTTTTTTTTATGCACAGCACAGCGCATAACCACAGAATATCATATTAAAAACACACACCGCATGTCAGAGCACGGTGCAAACTGCCCGGCTAGCTCAGTCGGTAGAGCATGAGACTCTTAATCTCAGGGTCGTGGGTTCGAGCCCCACGTTGGGCGTAAGACTTTTTGAGAGTCCATCCATCCATCCATCCATCCATCCATCTTCTGCCGCTTATCCGGGGCCGGGTCGCGGGGGCAGCAGCCCAAGCAGAGAAGCCCAGACCTCCCTCTCCCCAGCCACCTCCTCCAGCTCATCCGGGGGAACACCAAGGCGTTCCCAGGCCAGCCGAGAGATATAATCTCTCCAACGTGTCCTGGGTCTGCCCCGGGGCCTCCTCCCGGTGGGACATGCCCGGAACACCTCACCCAGGAGGCGCCCAGGAGGCATCCTTATCAGATGCCCGAACCACCTTAACTGGCTCCTTTCGATGCGGAGGAGTAGCGGCTCTACTCTGAGCTCCTCCCGGATGGCCGAACTTCTCACCCTATCCCTAAGGGAGAGTCCGGCCATCCCGGAGGAAGCCCA
>VURO01044803.1:0-33243 GCA_015108175.1 Pelvicachromis taeniatus | reverse complement strand
CTACAGACCAATATTGAGTTACTGCTATGTTGTTGGCTGATAGGTATATTACTCTAATTAACAATTACTTTTGATATTCTTAATTACAGTCTTGGTAGCCGGGGATCGGTCTGCCAGGGCCTCCGCTCCTGGCCGCCGCCCAGCTCACAATGCACCTGACCCCTAAGGCGCCTCCTGCTGGTGGTGGGCCTGCAGGAAGATGGGCTCATGTCCCTTTTTCGGGCAGTGCCCGGCCACCAGACGCTCGCCCTCGGGCACCCTCCCCAGGCCTGGCTCCAGGGCGGGGCCCCGGTAACCCTATCCCGGGCAGGGTAAACTGTTCCCTTGCTGGATCTCTCATAGGGGTCTTTTGAATCGCTCTTTGTCTGGTCCCTCGCCCAGGGGACGAGACCAGACAGACGTAATATATTTTTGTTATTTTGCACATATGTCTACATATATTAAAGGCCACATTGTTGACCAGTTAAAATGGCCACACTATCGCAACAGCAAGACTTGTTGGAATTTCATAAAAAAGCTGTGAGCGTATTGTTTACTAGCCCAACAGTGTATTAAAGCTAACCAGTGCAGACAATCTGCAAACATCATGTAAAGGGAGTAATCTGTGAGACACATCTGTTTCATTCTTTAGTATTTTTCCACTGTTTCATATGTAAAAGTAATGTCACTGTTCACTTGTGGCTCACAGGCAGTTTAAAAAAACAGCACAGCTGTAGACATTAAAAAGCAAAATCAGGCCAGCTGTCAGACTGTCACCTTATAGTCCTTTTATGGCAACTGTTAGTAAGCGCCGCTTGTATTTTTGACATTAATTGTTACATCAGCATAGCGTCACAGGCCACCCAGCGTCTATGCTGTCAAGGGTTTAAATGCTTTCACAAAATGATGGCTTAATAGCTACGATATCCAGTTGAGTGAAAGCTTTCACATTTCAGCATCATTATACAACTACTGTGCTAAACGTACACGTTTACATATTTTGGCTTGTTAAACTATTCCAAGGGAGCTAGTTTACACTAACAAAAGAAGTGGTCGTTCACTGTATCAACAATTTGCTTTCTCATACATAGCTTTTATTTTTTTTGTTGTTACATATTGTGTGGTAAAACTAGTTCATTCCTCATTTTTAAAAATACTTGAATATTCATTACTGGGTAATTTTGTTTAATGCAAAAATACGAAATGAGTGAATCTGTGTATAATTACTAATGAATGACTTCTGAAATTTAACACAGTAGTTTTGACTAGTGACAAACTGCCAACATTTATATCAGATGGGGGGAAATTTCCAGAGTAGGGACTGCAAAATGTCAGCGAGGAGGTGTGGGGGAAATAAAAGGTTAAACATCTTGAACATGCCACAGCTTCACTATTGGAGGTTTTGCAACAACTGTACAAAGAAAAATCATGACTTCCTAGTTTGCATGTTCCCCTTTGTCTGTGTGGGTTCTCTATGGGTACTCTGGCTTCTTCCTACAGTCCAAAGACATGGTTAGGTTAACTGATGTTTCCAAATCAGCTGTAGGTTTTAATGCTTGTCTGTTTCTCTATGACAAACTGGCAATCTGTCCAGGGTGTACCTCGCTTTATGGCTTTCCTATGGAAGCTCCAGCCCCCTATGACCTCAACTGGATAAGCAGAAGAAACTAGGTAGATGGATCACTTCCATGTGAATGTGATCGCATTTCCCCCGTTTATGAAAGCATAGGCTGAATGAAAAACAGTTACAGGTAGAAATGATCAGAAAACTCTCTTATTACACGTCAACATCAGACACTGGTTTGCTAATGAGGCCAGATTAAGGTATAATTATGCTAATCACCACTTTGCTTTTTCAAACTGGTGCTTAAATTAGCCAGAAAAGTAACGATTCCATTGTCATTCACTAATCGTGGCACAATATAAATGCAACACCCCTCTTCCATATGAGTATGCTGTTTGTCCTCATTAGAACTGATTTAAATGATGTAATGGTGATTACTTTTGACATCCAATCAGAAAGCTTCATGACTTGCAGGTCTGACATTGAATAAAAAAAATAACAATTGATTCAAAACATGTATGAAAAACCAACACTTTGTATTATTTAACCAGCTGCTGAACTCCGGCTGAATATAAATTGATATTTAAAGGTGAGGTAAAAAAAAAAAGAAGGAACTGAATCTGTATCCTAGAGCTACATTTGAGACAGTAATGGGAAACATAAATAAACATGCTGGTGTTATTTATAATGTCAGTTAGATATATGCACTGGGGGCACACACACTCAAACACACACACACACACCACGTAATATTCACTTGCATATCATTTAAATTAGCTCACACTAAATTCTACAATCAAGCGTTTCTTAGTTCTCTCTTTGTTTCATGCATTTTATTTTATTTTTAAGGTACGCCCAGTTAACCTTGACGGACCACTCAGATAATGTAACTGTACCAGTCCTGTTCCCCTGTCTGCATCCTCCTTCACACCACATTGAAGGTTATTAATACATTTTTTTTACCTTTTCTGTGAGCCAAAACCTCGCCAGCTGTGTAGTGAGATAAGGGCCAAGCATCTAAAAATAACGCACTTATTCGGGGTAAAGAGCATGTTGTGTCATTCAAGGTTCTTCTTTCTGTCCTGATACAAACATCTTGCGATAACTTGCAGGGAGCTATACTAGATACCATCACATCTTCTATCCTCCTTGCTCCCCTTTGATCTTTTGTTTTTAATTTGATGTTCACCTACATCCTTTTTGCCTTTCTACTACTTGCTTGACTTGCTTTCTTTTTTCCTACCTTCTCTCATCTATCACTTCCCACATTCTTCAGATCATTTTAGCTAAAAAAAAATTCAAATTTAATATCCTTCTACCCTTTGTACATGTTGATTTTCCCCTAACCTAATTTTACATAATCTTCCTACACTTCCCCTCACTCCATTGAACTTTGTGTGTCAAATTCAATCATATACACTCACTCACTCAGCCAAGTGCAACAGACTGCTCCTACTCTCTCAGAGGGTGAGATCATACAGCAGGCAAAACATGTCACGGACAATTTCACAAACATGTAGAGCAGACAGCCTAACGTTTTTTTTTAAAGATTAGTTGTACTTTAAGTTACCAAAGAAACAAACTTAAACTTGTTAAAAGGAGGCAAACTTTTCTGTTGCCTTTGTCACATAAGTTGCCATACGCTATTAAACAGCCATCCTTTTAGTGTTGGGTGGAAGATAATACATAGCCACAGACAGACAGACAGTTAAACTAACATTTAAAATGCATATTTATTCCAATCCATATGAGTAACAGCTTATTTTTATATTAATATAATTATTATTTATTTAATTTAGATTTACACTGGTATAAAAATGGCCTAATAAAAATGTTTACAGCTCCTGGCAAAAATGTCAATCGTCATTACTTTGTAGCAAAAAACAAACCAAAGATATGAGACAACACATTTTTCTTTAATAGGAAATTCTGGCTTTGTGAAACATACCTAAAACAAATTTCAAAAACTATAATTAATCATTTTTTTCCCAGCTCACATTCAAAGAAAAAATTGTGAAATCATCAAAAAATACATCACAATTAGTACTTTATTGCTCGCCCTCAGGCTGTAAGCCTTAGGGGTGCCATACCTCACGGTCCGTACCTCAGGCTGTTGCACCTCCCAGGTCATGCAGCCTGAGGTATGAACTTCTCTACTGAAAAGTATTTTTCATCCAGATGGTTCCAACTTTCTCATAATAGAAGTTGACAGATCAGTTGTAAAAAAAATTTCTCTTGGGTTACACCACTGGTGTCCCTACAGTTTGCTAGAAAAGCAATCTCTCCATATTTTTGCCATGACTGGCACATAATCCACCTGGTTTATCTATGTTCTTAATTACTGTTTTATGATAGTATAAGCTGTGATCCCAGGTAGTATGTTGTCTGGTGCCCTAAAGGGGTCTAACCCCAGCCATATAGCTTCACCCTGCTTTTGGGCTCACCACTGGTAGGAGGAGCCATAGGGGTCTGGTGCCATGTGAGGCAGTCAGAACGTGAGACAGTTGCCAAAGCTTATTCTATCATCTCTTTGGTGGAGGAGGCCCAAGCTTCTAATGTTAAAAGAGATACTGGAAGTCAGGTTTACATCAAGGCATGACTTAAGAGGGTTGGGTGTACTTCTGTCCAACCATTTTGGTTTGTATATGTTAGGGTTTCTTTCATGTGCATTTAGGTCAGGGAATGGACTCTGAGCATGTGTGCTTACATGCCAAACATCAGCGCAGAGTACCTGGAGTCTCAGGGTAGGATACTAGAAAGTGTCCCATATGGGAGACTTCAGTTCTTAAGTGGTCATTAAGAGGGAAACCTGGAGTAGTGTGAAGGAGAAATGGCCTGCCGACTCTGAATCAGAGAGGTGAATGTTACCGGACATGTGTTTGTTTGTCTGTAACAAATACAAATTTTGATCACGACGGTAGTCATAAATATGCTTGTCACCAGGGACACCATAGGTCGCAGACTGATAATCAATTGTTTTTACTCTGGTCAATTGTGGCTGTATGTCTTGGGCAGTTAGGTGAAGACAGTAGCATTGATCACAATCTGGTGGAGTTCCTTTTAGTCTTCATGACTATACTCTGCTTTAGTAGTTTATAAAATGTAGACGTACCGGCTTTCACACACACACATTTTACATTCGCATGTATCATCTTCCACGGCAAATAGCACATGTTTATATGTAGCCTGTAAGTGAAGCACTGTGGCACACTCTCTGTGGAGGGTTTTGTAACACACTCCCACTCATGACTTATGACACTTAATGTGACGGCACCTCCACACAAAACACGCAACTTGAATGGAAGTGGGTAGAGAGAGCGTGCACTATAAGTCACGGTAGAAGGAGGCCCGCTGACAGCTCCTGTTTACAGCAGAATGACTTTTACAAGTAATTTGTCATGAAACAAATTCGAAACCTAAAAATGTAGATCTGACAGCCATTAAAGTTTTCAAAAAGTAATGACAAGAAAGAAAAGAAAGAACCTTATAATAAGCATGTTATATGGCTATATGGTTATGGCTATATGAAGAGAACGTTTTCCCCTCAATGCTTAAAAACTAATAGTGTATGGACTCCAGTATGTTTATTACTGCAGCTTAACTGCTAAAAGCAATCAGACCTTTCTGGCAACAGAGTACTGAAAAAATCAGGGCCAGGAAGAAAAAAGAGATAAAAGAAAAAAAGATGAAAGAAAAAAAATTGGAGTCCAGGGACGGCAGAGAACGAGAGTGAATAGTTCAGCCTTTTCAAGCTGGATTTCTATGAAGATAGATAAAGGACTGTTCAGTGATGCCCCAACTGCTTGTTTTAGGCAAGTGGTGTCATGAAAGGACTGACTTTTGAAATAAAAATAACTGAGAAGTTATTACAGAGCCTGTGGACTGATGGTGTGAACTATTAGATGTCTATGAGGGAAAGAAATGGTAAAAAGAAAACTCGGTTTAAGGTTGCAAAACTGTGAATATAAATGTGTTAATTCTTTATTTTTTTTATATATAAAATGCTGCAGTTGTTAAGACACACTAGTCAGCACTGAACACAAAAAACTAGCATTTTGAACAAACTAAAGTAGTTATTATATTTTCTAAAAAGAAAACTGAACTTATCTCAGGGGTTCAAGGCCAAAAACATCCTTTTAGTGGGAATATACTTCTCAGTGTATACGAGAGCTTCCCAGTTTTCCACAACTGCTCAATTTCCAGATTATCACTTTACCTGCCAGTGTTCCCATTACTGGATGTTTATACCGGATTATGTAGAAGTAGGTGGAATTATTTGACAATTTATATCATATGTATTTAGAAAAGCTCTTGTGAGAACTTTCTTTATGTTAGAATTACCTTTAAGGTGTATGTGGTTGTTGTTAGGTAACATCGTCCCCTATACAACCAAGGATAATTGCTTTATCGTTATAAAAAAGCGAATACCCTTCTTCTCTTCTTCTGGTGCGCTAAACAAACATTTTTGCTTAAAAGCATTAGCCTAAAAGTGAGGCTAGTTTTGTACATAGACAATAATGAGGATTGTTAGTGTGACAATTTATCCTGCGTCTGCATACATTGCCTCGTGATTCATGCAGAAACAACACAACTTGATAATTGGATGAGCAGTTTTTTGTACACTATGCTGTGCTGCTGCTCTGCCTTGAAAGAGAAATGATGTAAGCACACTGCTGGTTAAACATAGTCTGAGGAAAAAAAAAAAACCTTTGCAATGTTACCTGCCAGTTTCTCTTGTTCCCTGCTGTCAAACTAGTATCTGAATTTCATATGGGACAAGGCTTTGGCCATTTTACAATCCCAGTAAGAGAAAGAGAAAAATGTCAAGAGAGAGTAGGGGTTGTTAAGCTTGCCAGAGACCACTATCCTTTGCAAGTTTAATTCCTTTTAAATGAGTTTAGGTGTTAAATGAACCCATACTGGAGCTAAATTAAATTCCACAGCTATCATTAGAAAGGTTTCTATTAAAGAGCCTTGTGTTGGGAAATTGGCTCCAAGAGCATCTTGGCCCGATAAAGGCAGGAATACTTCTAATTTCCTACTAGCTGCACTCATTTTGACCCCAGGGGTTCTGCAAGGCAGCAAAATAGACCATTAATTTTGTCTGAAAGCAGACTGCCATAGAAAACTACAACAATCTGTAACAACGTCAGATGATTTGTGCAGAGGAATAATCCCACTTAGAAACTAGGAATCACTGCCTCCCAATTCTGTTTCAGCTCGGCACAGAGATCCTGCATTATTAACAAACGTATGACATTCCACAATTAATTGGCATTTATTGCTTTCTAAAGTGCAATCCAACTCCCCACTTCTGTTACCAATTATCCATAATTAACTGTAAACACAATTTGCAAGTACTATGGAAATAGATAGATTAACATAACAAGCAGAGGTTAGAAATCATTTTCTTGCACAATGAGAACCACATTTCCATGAAAAAGCAAAGAATCCTTCAGATATTACATGCACGCTTTGGAAAACTATAACACTCAGCTTCTTTTACAGACTGTTAATTCAGTCCCAACATGAGAGGCTTTGTTCTTCCCAGTGTTAATTAATCCCTTTACACATAACTGAGTGTTGAACCAAGAAAGGATTTAAGAGTCAAAATCAGGCCTAAGATTGTTGCTTTCTTTATCATCACCAAAGTTAGTGCTACAGACTTACTCATTATAATTTCACATTACCCTGGGGATCCGTGGTGAAGTTGAGCAATTAAACCTATTTATATTTTGTGAAATATTCATAAGGTGCACGAAGAGTTTTGAAAAAGCTCAAAACAACAAAAATGTTTCTGAGATTCTATGCTGAAATATTATTAATAATACATTTGAAAAAGACACACGCTGTGTGCTCTTTTTTGGGACATGAGAATAATTTTGTCAGCGCCTTCTAAGACTACTAAATAAATAAACGTATTTTGCACATTTTGCAAATATCAACTAGCAGGTGTATGAACGTGAAACTGCCATAGCCATGCTGTTGTTTGGTTTATGTAAGAAAACAGCTGGTATAAGATCAAGAAACTGTGGTATTATGACTAGGGGATGAGGATGATTGGTTAGAATAGGCACCCCATGGGGAACGAAAAAAGAAACCAGAATTGACTATTGGAAAAGGAAATGTTGCATTGGAAAAGTTGGGTCTTGAAAACGGTTCCAAGGCGAGCTGGAGGCCGAATGTGAAGCGGTGGGAATGAGAATCAGCACCTCCAAATCCGAGGGCATGGTCCTCAGCCGGAAAAGGGTGGAGTGCCCACTCCGGGTCAGGGACGAGTCCTTGCCCCAAGTGGAGGAGTTTAAGTATCTCGGGGTCTTGTTCACGAGTGATGGGAGAAGGGAGCGGGAGATCGGCAGATGGATCGGTGCTGCGGCTGCAGTAATGCGGACGCTGCATCGGTCTGTTGTGGTGAAGAGAGAGTGTGAAGAGAGAGCTGAGTGTAAAAGCGAAGCTCTCAATTTACCAGTCGATCTACATCCCTACCCTCACCTATGGTCACGAGCTGTGGGTAGTGACCGAAAGAACAAGATCGCGGATACAAGCGGCGGAAATGGGCTTCCTCCGAAGGGTGGCAGGTTTGGCCACCCGGGAGGGGCTCAGAGTAGAAGCTATCAAGTTTGTTGCTGGTTAGTTGTTTTTTGGTGTAATTGTGCTTTTTTTATTTCAGTGATTAAGTGGTCTCCCTCCTTGAAAATGTAATTCAGTATCAATAATTAACCTTTAAAACACAATTAAAGGCATGTGCTAAGTGGAAGTGCCAGAAGGATTATCCACACTATTATTGTATTAATATTTGTCTTTTACAAAATTGCCCAGTTTCCAACTGACACACTAGTTTAAGTGGTACTTTGTCACTGTTGGATGAAAACCATAAGGTGGTACCTCCTTGTTTTTTTACCGTGTTGACATTGGTTATGTTGTTTGTGTTCTGCTGTTTCTGCCCCTTTCTGAGCTAACAAGTTATTCTGAAGCCTGCCATGGCAAATTTTTCACCAACACTGCCACACCTTACAGGTTGGACCTTACAGGCAGTTCATTTGCTTTCACTTGAGTCAGTTTTGTCTGGTGTTGTTTGAAGAACCTTCCTGAAAAGCTTCACACACACCTTCACTTATATATCGGCAATCATGGTGACCAGTGAGAAAAATTTTTAATTCCCACCTTCACGGGCAAATGAATTTACACTAGGCAATCCTTCATGGCTCTACAGTGCAATTTGAGCTTAAGGGATACACTGAAAAATGAATGCCTATCTTGATCGATGATGAAAATAATAATTAGTTCCCTCATTCAGGTCTGCATGTTTATGGTTGTGTGATTTAAGAATTTGAGCACTGTATTTAAAAACAAAAACACCTGAAGCAATGTCTATGACAGGAGTGACTTTGATTAGATTTGTTTGTCTTTCTCAGCCAGTTCCTGTTCATTTCTCCCAATACTAAAACAAAGAGAACTTGTGAACAGGAAGCACAACTCATCTGACCTCTCTAGTCCTGCCTTTGCCCCCTAGGCCCAGTCCACTTTATCTAATAGAGATGTTGAGCAGAGAACACAGAGAGAAGAGAGCTTAAAGTCTCTCTGAAGAAAGAAGCAGATTATATATAGCCACTGATTAAGGCAGAGATGGGAACATGACCTACATGCATAACAACATTTTCTCTCACTTTCTGCTACAGAACAAGCCTCCGTCCAGGACCAGGACTCTACAACTGGGAGAATCACTCTAATTATAACACCAGAGTCAGATTTCAATGCACACCTCATTAATATTTCTCTCATTATTGGGTTAATAATGTTTTTAAAGGTGTGGGGGACTTTGGAGAGATGATACCTCACCAGTGAACCTTTGCTTTCAGTGCACCTGTCACGCAGGTAAAAATGACTGCTTTCATCCATTGTGTCTGGATCATGTATCAGATTATAGTTGAAACTGCTAACTCCCTTTCACACATAGTGCCTGTGCTCTCAAAATAGCTGTTCCCCTGGGAGATTCATCGGGGATGAGGGGAGGATGGGGGAGAACAAGACAGTCAGAGGGAGAAAGAGAGCGGGAGAGAGGGATTTCTCCTTCCTCATCAATCTTTCGGATCCTGTCCCACTGATGCCGGTGCCCGCGTATCCGACAGCGCCAGCGTCTGCAGGCAGCCGCACCTTGCTGAGATTCAATCCAGATTCTTTTATCAGCCACCTGAGGTTGATTTAACACCCCTTTTCCTGGACAGTGAAAGTGGCTGATTATACAGCCAGTCAGTCCCTTTCCCCCCTCATCTCCCTCAGCTCTAGCCCATTACCCAGAACTGCTGTGCTGTGCTGTCTGTGCTCATGAAGACGTGGAGAGGACGCAGGGAGGCAGGTCATAAACCCGACAAGATCAAAGGCAATAACTATTTATGCGTGTAAATGAATCAAAATCTGAATGTGCATATGAGCTCTTTGGGGTTATAATTTAAATGCGGCTGATAAATAATTGACAGACTCAATTATCAGCTATCAGCATCAAAGATTTTTTTTGTTGTTGTTGCTGCTAAAGAAATTGGCGATTGAGTATTTTTCTATGTAAATCGTAATGGCTTTTTAAAAAATTCAAAGCCCACATCCAATAATTTTGTAAAGGTGCTTGATGTCTTGTATATTGTGTTGCTGGACTTTATAGCATTCTCACAGAAATATGATCACTAACCATATTGAATGCAGTAACCGTTTCACCTTATGCTGAACTAAAAGGGTACTTCACTGAATAAGTGTATTCATCATTTGATTCGCCGTGTTGAAGCTGGACATGAGCTGTGATACTCAAAAAGTTGTGTATTTCTAACATGACAGTGTGGTTGTTGAAAGATGTCGGAATAGAGCTAATACAAGCGAAGTTTAGAATTTCAGTGGTTTTGAAGCTTTTTCAATCCAGGGAGAATATTCATATCCTCTTTGTTAATGTAACTTTTACAACTTTGAGAAAATATACACCTTTAGGTGTATTAAGGCTTAGCTAAAGCTTAAATTCTATCAGAGGGTTGAGACTGAAGTTTTTTATATGGTATAAAGTCTGTGATTAGCAAGTGTACATGGGTGTTTCCTTGAAAGATTAGCTAAAGATAAAAAATTTTTACAGCACGTTGTATATCGTGCAATAGAAACTTATTCATATCAGTATCTGATAAAAGTTTTTTTATAAATACAAAATGGAAATAGAAACTTAAACTGATTTGAAAACACTGTAAATGTTTTTTATATCATTTATGACGTATAAATAATAAGACAATCAGACATAAATGTGGATTTAAACTAGTGCAGATTTTTGATTTTCTCAGAAATCAAACAAACTAGTTCAAACAGGACCCGATGGAATAAATAAAAAAAACAGTATTAGATGAAAGATTTTCTTCTCCAGAGCTTTTTGTATGCATTGACAGATGGGATATTGGTGACCTCATCACCTGAGCATATGTTCCTTCAGTAGGTGAACAGACTGACAGGCGACAGGCAGGAGGGAACACTGCGCCTCATGAAAGGCTGGTGTGTTTGCTCAGTTGCAGTTGTACTCATATATACACATTTACCCATAATAATTCACATAGAAGAAACTTGGGGGGGGGGTAAAGGCAAAGGCATTTGAACTATTTTATCTTCACCTGACTGGATTTGTTTTATAGGTGTGGGTGTAAGCTTGGTTGTCAAGTTTACACCATAACCATATATGTATACGGTTAAATGTAATGGTTATTTGTCACTTTTCATAATTTCTTTAAACTGTTGGCGAATTGGCTGTACAGCATACATTTTAAATGACTCTAACAAATAATAATTGGATGCACAAGCTTGAATTTACTTTGAATTTTCTGTAATCCACGCGAGTATACATACAGTCTCTGATATATGCATACACCCAAGTAATATGTGGTTAAGCAAGGTGCAGAACAGATCAGATGATTTTAGAAGCCAGCAAGGCTTTTGGCATAATTCTGATTGGATATTTAACTCGATGAATTAGAAAGTTTATTTAGTGTGCTGGCACGAATCAGGTTGGAGCTTTGGGAAAGCCATTCCAAAACCTTAGTGTTTTATCATAACCATGGCCATACGAGCACCGTGCTTGAGAGTTGGTACAGAGTTCTTAGGTTTAAAGCCTCACCGTTACTCTTCCAAACTTACTTATTGTAATTGTGGTGAAATATCTCAATCTTTGTCTCGTCTGACCGTAAAACGTTTTCTTCAGAAGGCAGTTGGCTTGTCCATGTGGGTGGCAGCAAAATTCAGTCAAGCTTGAAGTCGTCAATTTGGAGTAGAATCTTCCTTTGTTGGCAACCTGTCAGTCCACGGTGATTTAAAACATGTTTCATTGTGGACAGTAATGCTGGCGTTCAAGCAGTTTGCAGTTCATGGAAGCCTTGGTAGATCCTGAGTTGTTCCTGAACATCCTAACCAATTTCCTCTCATGTGAGGGTGACCATTTGGGTCTTCTTCCAGACTTTGGCAAAGTGGCAATAAACTGTACTTGTATGCAATTGTGTGTACAGGTGATCCCCAAATCTGCAGTTGGATAGAAATGGCTTCAAGCAACCTTCTCCCAACTTGTGCATATATATTTCTCCTTCTTAGATCTTCAATGAATTCCTTGGACTCTCCCATTGTTCTGAGTGTCAGTCATATTATTGTTGGGTCATTACCTTAAAATATTAAGTGACTCGAGTTTCTGTGATTTTTCACTATATAAAACTGAGCTGAATTAAACTGAAATTGGTCAGTGCGGTATGTGCAGTCAAGCAAATCGTTTTTATTCAGACAAAGAGAAATTACCAGTTGTAATCAACCGTGATCACTAACGAGAAGCTAACAGGCCTTGGCCTTGGCAAATTAAAAGACACTGTAGAACCTTCAGCGCCACTTATTAAAAGGTTTAAGTGATTTTATGTGTATATTTGAGCCTATAAGTATACTTGACCCTGTGTCGATTAGAGAAAATACAAAATAAAGCTAAACTGTCATTTTTTAAAGTCATTAAAGATATATGCTGTACAATCATTCACCCTCAAAAAAGAACATTTCAAAGAAATAATTGAAAAGCCCAAAATGACCATGATGAGTTTGTGAGTCTATTTGGATTTATGTCTACTTTATGATGTGTACTACTCCAGTTTAAAGCTACTTCGAGCCACACATGAAGGACATCTCAACATAGGAGAGAACGGTGAAGTGATTATGATATTACTCAAGCCGAATATAACTCTTATAATATTTTAGGATTTACTACACAATAATATACAGTATAAAAACATACAGTACAGTATAAAAACATACAATGTATGTACACACTAGAATATATTTTACAATATTGTAAAGAACCCCAGTGTTATTTTGCCTAAAAGCAGAGGGCTGAGATTAAAATGGATCTTTTACTTACAGAGTCAATAATACTGAACAGATCTTTTTCAGGTAATAAACTATGGTATGAACTGTATAATACAGTTTATCTTTATACTGATTTATACTCTGATTTCATATATTTGATTTGCTGATTTATTTCCAACAGTATCCAATGTTAGTTTTTGTAATAGGTATTGAAATTCAGCCCTTGAATTCAGCACTTACTAAATGATGTGTGTGTTTGCTTGGAACATGCATCAATTGATAGTTTTCCCGATTACAAATAATTGTCCTTGGGTTGTGATGAGGATCACTTTGTCAGCGCTGTAGATAGACTCTCAGTGCCACTGCCTATTGTGCATCAGACATAATGGGTCCTTCTGAAAACTCATTGTTCAGGTTTACAATTTACATAATGCTTTCACCTTGGCATTTCTATCCTTTAGTATGTGTGATACAAAAGATAGCACTTGTTCCATACACAGCAATCCACACAAATACTGCACAGGTAAGGTCAGGCAGTCTGTTTGGCCTTACACAGCACAGAGACTAATAGGACTATTATGGTCCGTGCTTGTCTTTCGTATTATACTGAATATATAACAAAACAGGAAAAAGGCACAAGTCAAGTTGGGAAATGTCTAGTTCGGGAAGTTTTAGGTCCACAAGGATAACGTGACATTTGACTCCTGACCAGGAATCTATCCGTACTTTATTTAATTTCATTTTAGTTAAAAAGGCAGAAGGTCATGATGTTTGCGATGTAGTTAACGGTCAAATCTAGTGCAGCATGACAGCTCCAACACATGCTGTCCAGTCCAGTGTTCATGGTTTCTGCAAATGATGTCACTAAACATAAATATTTGTAGTTTCTAGACAATATAAATCTTGTTAGACAGTAAAAAGACATTTTTCCATTAGCTTTTAGATTCTACTTGTAACACAAAACTTCCACACTTTGGTTCATCGGGCAGCACTAATATCTGCACAAACAATATCACTTTAAACAATGGGGAAAATTCAAAGTCCTCATTTTTAATATGCCTTTTGTAGTCAAATAGATAAATAACTCAAATGGGAGCACAGTGGCACGGTGGTTAGCACTGTTGCCTCACAGCAAGAAGGTCCTGAGTTCAATTCCACCATCAGGCCGGGGTCTTTCTGTGTGGAGTTTGTGTGGGTTCTCTCCGGGTACTCTGGCTTCCTCCCACAGGAAGGAAGCCAGAGTCCCAGACAGCTGGGATAGGCTCCTGTGACCCTGAAAAGGAGAAGCGAGTGAATGGATGGATGGAACTCAAATGGTTAAAGTGCAATGTTGGTTTGAATTGGAGATGATTTCCTGTAGTGGAACAAACACTTTTAAGTATGACTGTATCCTCCAAGATGACTTGTCAAGTGATTAATCAATATTCCATCTTTTGAGGAAATTCTCATTGATTGAACAAACAGATCTACATCAATAAGCTTCCAAAGTTAATCAATTATTTCGTTGGTGAGAGGAACAGGCTATCTGTCCATGTTTTTACCATCTTGAACTCATCTAACCTCGTGCCTTCGTCTCACTGGGATGTAGAAACAGGTCATGGCCAGTCAAACTAATGCTTGTGATTCCTCCAGATATGCCTCTGTGCGTTTCAGAAGCATCCCACGAATGACTCTGCTAAAAGTACACTGATGGAAACAATGGCAACCTGCACAGAGCTGATGAGCAGGGCAGCATAGAACATCTGGTCATGTAGACTTCATGTCAAAGAAGATCCCAGTGAGGCTGCATTTGTCTATGAGGACGGCCAGCTCAATAACATCTACAAACACCAAAAATGGTAAGCTGACTGGTCTGCAATATGATGCTACACCAAATGTTCTGCTCAAGGTTTGGTTTTGAGAATATCAGAATTGTCAGATTTCATCATTCCTTGTCTAATCTAATCTAATCTAATCTAATCTAATCTAATCTAATCTAATCTAATCATTACAGCAGACACAACTAGGGACACCTTGTGACAGTATCAGTTACACTTTCACATGTGAGGCCTCCTGTTCTTAATCAATAATTAATGATAATAATAATTAATATAATGAATTGTAGTGTACATATTAATTTTTAATAAATGTTAAAAAAGTTCTTGATTCTCAGATGTTGATATTTTATATAATTAGGAAATGTATCTTTGTGTTTTTTGCGGTCACATAAATCGAACAACGTAAAATCCAACCCATAGTAATTGCATCTTTCACCGTTTTTCTGAAAAATCGAACTTACAGATGTTTTTGAAAATATTCGTAATAACTGGTAACCACCCTGCACCCTTAGGTCCATTTAACACAATTTATTAAATTTTTAAGACTCATATAAACTTTGTCTTTTTATCCTGACTGCAGATTTCGCTGAAATCACATGAGGTGGGAATCTTTCCACAGCCGCTGTGGACAGAAAAATGAAAAATGGCAGAGGCCAAAAATGTTTTCAATACATATAAAATGCAGGTATTCCTTTGAGACAGACTTAAAACGATAGGCATTTCCTTTAACGCTTTTCCTGCTCACTCATGTTGAAAGCGATTTATGTTCAAAAATACATTTACATTGCTCATGTGAGTCACAAAAACCATTAAAATTAGTTTGTGTCGTGTCATTTCTTTCCAAAAGGATATTTTTCATTTACATACATAGCATTATCTACAAAATGAGCCTGAGTGAAGAATGCATTTTTAGGAACTCATAATTATTCTTCATTTCTGCTTCTTTAATAGAGTAGCACACTCAACCAAACTTCGGGAACACTTTTAAGTTCACCTTGCCATTCACGGCACAGAATCTCAGCGAGCTCGAAGGAAAGATTAAGAGCAGAGTGGAATCATAATAAAGGTGACGGAGGATGCCTCATGGGACGCTTCGCCTCCAGGCGTACAGCGGGAAAATCTCACTTTATAATGCAGTTAAATTATTTCACGCTCGCAAAGCATTTTTAAACCCAAGCTTTAGCTATGCACAGGGAGCTCCTGGTTTGGCCCCAATTAGCAAAAGGAAAATTTGTTGGAAAAAACAGTAGAAAAGCTATTTTCTGTGCTCTGAAAACAATCAAACTAACGCACTATTTATTCAAAGAGGATTAGAAGTCATGCCATAAGAGTGTGGAGGTGGAAAAGAGTTGTTAGTTAACTGGAGGGTTATGGATAATCAGAACTGTTTGTTTCAATATTAGCAAAAATGTTCAATGGAAAATGAAATGGAAACTTTTTTCTACAGCAAGAAAATGCAAGATGCGGCTCTGCGTGCTCTGTACATCCCTTGTACAAATACAAATCTATTATCTGAGCATCTACTCGTTTACTGCATGTATTCAAACAGCGTCTTCTTATTTGGAGAGCTCTAACTAAGGCAAACAAAACGCCATGAATGTTTGTGCCGATAGATAAATGCTACACTCCCCAGCATTAATCACACTGGCAGTTTCAAATAAGCTGTAGCGTACTGAAGTATGGGGGAAGGTTGTGTTAATGCTCATTTGAAATTCAAAGTGGTTTTCATAAATTATTCAGTTTATTAAAATCATAAGCAACTCTGTCATAATGCTGCAAACAAAATACACATATAGCACAACGTGTAACCGTGTGTGAATGCATTTACCTGTGCCAGTGTGCGTGTGTGGGGGTTGCATATGTCTGTTACTCACCCCAGCGTCGTCATGGTGACAATGGTGTACCAGAATGAAGCTGGGATGCTGGTGAACTTGCTGGAGCTGGAGCCCTTCTCTGCATAGAACATGACCGTGGCAAAGATGATGATGGCCATGGTGAGTGAGAAGAGGAGGAAGCCCAGCTCTGAAGCGCAGCTCTTGAGTGTATAACCCAGGATCCGCAGGCCTTGCGAGTGTCGGGAGAACTTGAAGATGCGAAAAACTCGAAACACGCGCAATGTCACAAAGGCGCCGCTGACATCCTCGTTGTTGGTCATCACTAGGCCAATATAGTATGGCAAGATAGCCACCACATCGATGATGCTCATCACAGAACGCATGAAGCGGTAACGGCTAGGAGCGGCAAACAAGCGCAACAGATACTCCACTGTGAAAATCATAACACAGGCGGTGTCCATGCAGAAGAACGCAACGGTGTAGCGCTCGCCGCATGGCATGTCTTTCTGACTGGCAGTAGCACCACAGGGCACGGTCTCCACCACATTTGTGATGACCGAGACAGCAATGAAGAACCCAGTGACATAGTAAAAGACCAGGGCCATGGTGGAGGTGTGGGGGTTTTCAAAGGCGCGCCACATGGTCTCTCTGAAGTTCATGTTGGGCAGCTTCAGGTCCATATTCTCCTCCTGATCATCCTGCAACCGCTCTAAATTCTCCCTCTTTCTGTCCTTGTATTCTTCATAGCAGCAGTCACCAATGATCTCAGGTATGATGCCAAAGAAAGTCAGCTCCTCATCATAGGCCGAGATGCACTCGTGACGAGGATAATGGAGCTTTCCTGTTCGGTAGAAGTTGAGAATGCTTCTGAAGGCGTCAGGGTCCCGGTCGAAAAAGTACTCCTTGGTTTCCTCGTTGTAAAAGAAATCTTTCTCAGAACTGCCCAGTAGGGTGTCTGGGTAGCGGTCCAATGTTGTTCTCCAGGTCTGAAAACGACGCCCGCTGACATTGAGGATGATAAGCTCATCTTGCTTCTTGCTGTTGTCTCTTGGCGCGATAGGCATGGGGCAGTTGGCCACAGGCATCCAGCCAATTGCTGCAGCCCTGGCAAAGGGAAGCCACGCTGCTACTCCTGTTGCCATTGTGAAGCAAAGTCTTCCACACCTTCAGACTTAACTGTCCTCAAAACGATCTGGCATCTGAAGAATAAAACACCACACAGGGAAAGTGGATAATTAACAGCAACACATTCAGTCTTCAAACACATGATCAGTGCTGACCACCAAGGTGCTGTATACCATTACACCAAAACATTTTTCCTCTCTGTTAAATTTCCTTTCACTTTCAGCAGTCTCTCGTTCAAATCTCTGAAAATGTCATCTATACAAAATGCCACCTGAGCTGCTAAAAATGGAAACAACAGCTAAAGGTGGATGTAAAAGTTTATGTGAAATTTAAAATCTGATTTCTACGAAAAAAATAAAATGCGCACGAGTTCGACAATTAATTGGTATGCAAATGACTCCACTTTTGTGTCCAAGTCTACATATGTTTAAAAGGATCAATTAGATGTAAGGTTTAACTCACATCAGCAACATCAAGAAACAACTGCAAGGCTTCTGTTCTGAGCAGCTTCATTAACTACGGTGAAAAACAGGGACAGCCAAACCTGTTGAATCCAAATAAGGAGGAAATCTACTCCAGAGTTCTCAATGCGCTGATAACGTTACGCGGTTTCCCCGTTTGAATTTTAAAGTACATAAATTAAACAATGACCTGATGATGTTGCTTAACTGACCTGCATCACCTGATCGATTATAAGTAAACAGCTTGTGTCCGTCCACGTTATATTCAAGACGTGACAAAAAGTGATTTTGTAACGTTCACGCATTAGAAACACCGCTTTTCGCCCCCTGTGCACAAATCGGACAACTTCCCCAACAACAGACGCATTTATTCACCTGATAAATGCAAATTTCAAAATATATCAGCCCTTTCAAAGATAAGAACTGAATAAAAGGGAAGCGAATACAGGAATACTCACAGAAAAGGAGATGGAGCGGAGAAGGGAACAAAATCCCAACTCTTCCAAACCGACACCTCAGCAGTAAGTGAGAAACGATGAGCTCGGATCCATCCAGCGAGCTGAGGCAGCGAGCAACACCTCTCTTCTCCACCTCGGTCGATCGGCAGACTCCCGCACCGAGCAGAGCGCAAAACGCGACTGAAGCACCAGAATGAACCACTCTGTGGGACCGCAAGACTCTGAAGAAACGATCTGTGGATGTATGTATTTGACGGATTCTACATTCTGCCTTCTTTGATTCCCCGTCAGTGTTTGAAAAAGTGAAATGTGATGGAGAGGAGACGCACGCTTCCCTTCCTTCACCACAAAGTACAATGTACGACTCGCTCGCTGTGCCAGCTCCGTGTCATCAGTCCTCCTCCCCTCTGCCTCACTTTGCCATCATCTGTGAAAGACTTCAACTCACTTGTCACTTCCAGTATGGTGGTGATGCACTGTAAAGCAGAAAACGTGACGTTGTGGTGCAGGAAACTGGACTTGATTAATCAATCAACTTTAAATGTGATTTAAAATGTCAAGTTTTAATATATTTGTTTGCTATTTATTTATTTTACAATAAATAACTTTCTCAAAATGAAAAATAAACCCAATATGCGGACAAGAGTCTTTCAGTCTTTTTCTTCTGCTTCTTCTTCTTCTATTATTATTATTTTTTTAATTACCGTATATCTTCCTTCAGTAGCCTGGGCGCTTATTACAATAATTATTCTGCCGGCCGGCGTTTAAAAGAGAGACGGTTGTTGGAGACAGGTTCTTATTCGCTTCTCAGACGGAATTGTTGTGGACGTGAGAGGGAAAGAGGACCCAGGCGCAGTTTTTAGACTGAGGTGAAAAGACAGTGCGTTTACTTACAGTGCTCCAAAACGTATTCCAACAGTTCACAAATAATGCAGTTCCCAATTGTGCTCCTCCTTTGCTCCCGAGTGTCTCCTTGTCTGTGGTAGCCCAGTGCACGAGTGGTGCTCCCTGAAACTTCTCTCCGCCCGACTCTCCAGGAGAGGACGTAAAAGACCAGAAAATCACAGTTAGCAAGTTCGCTAGCCGACAGTTCCAGTTCAGTGTAATAATCCCACTTCTACGGTTGCTGAGCATCCAGTTTAAATGCTGCTGGTCAGATGACGGCTGATTGGAAACAGCTGGCCGAGTGATGAGATGCCCAAATACAGCGCGGAGGGACTTCCAGGTCGAAGGTCACCCAGTTACTATTGGAGACCGGCGTCTATTTGTTGTGACATGTTTTCAAACCAGCGTTTATTAGAGACCAGCGTTTAAAAGAGACAGGCTACTAATAGAAGCTATACGGTAATATTAATTCCCTTTTGCACATGTTTCATGTTTCAGGCCTAATGTTTTCCACCCAGCCTTAACCTGCTTGGTATCCTTCTTAGCGTTTCACCTTAACAAATCCCTCATCATATCGTCCTTTGCTCCTTTCACATACAAGCAAACAAACAGGTTGGAAGACTTCCTCCAGGGTGAAGAATGCTAGAAACTCTGCTTTTGCCTTTACCTGTGGAGAAGAAAAAAAAGAAAATCTTTCCTTACAGAGTCAAAGGTGTGTGCCCTTATCTCCTCTTATGAAGTCAGATTAGGGTTATATTGCCACTTGTTGCGTTGGCATGCTGCTGACAGTTTTCTTGTGGACAAAACAGTTCTTGTTTGCAAGGAATGTAAAAATACGACTGTCTGTGTGGTCTAAAAATATAAACTACTTCTTTTTTATAACACAAATTTGCTCGAAGGTATAACAGTTAGGTTATTTCTCTGGCGTAACTTTCAGTTTGGAAGTGTTTCTAGACCAAATGTCAAGAAAAGATTGTCAGCCAGTGGTGAGTCATCGATTAAGTGTTTGCTGGGACATGACAGATATTCAGGTTTTTGCCCTTTTAAAAAAAAGGGAAAATGTCTGCATTAGAAAGCAGGATAGGCAGAGGTGGCATAAACACATCCAACTTTTACCTCGACTACTGGAAAGTGCCTGTTGCTTAAAACCACTTTAAAGTTTTATTTTAATTTGTTGTTTACGTTCATTTTTTATTTATGGTAGGTGACATTTTGACGTATAACTGCTTGTTCAGGATAGGACAACAATGTGTTTTGAGTTCAAATACAGCTTTTTACTAAATTAAACACACATTACAACGCTCAGTGTTTGTTTTCAGGTACTACTTCCCACCATGAGTACAGGTGGGACACCAGTGGTGCATATTATGCAGTGATTAACACAGCCGCTAGAGGTCACGTCACTTTAAAACATCACCATGTACTCTGGGACAGTATTGAAAAGTTGAAAAGAAAGCCTCACTGTTTTGCTGTCTTGTATTTTCAGTTTAACGATGTTAAATTACCTTAAAATGCATCGTGGTGTAATGCAACAAAAGCGCTGTTACATACAGTCATGGGAAAAAGACTTTTCACAGGACACTGTGCAATCCTTTGAAAACCTGAGTACACCCCATGATTCAGTAGCTTGTATTGCAACTAAACTACTTTTAGCTGTATTAATTTGAAGTAATACTTTCAGTATGACTTTGACATGCTCTTACATCATTGTGGAGAAATTTTGGCCCACTTTTCTTCACAATGTTGCTTCAGTTTATTGAAGTTTGTGAGCATTCATTTATTCACAGCACTCTTAAAGTCCCACCATAGCATTTTAGGCCAGTTAAGGTCTGGACTTTGACTGGGCCATTGCTGCATCTTGATTCTTTTGCAGCCATTCTGTTGTAGATTTGCTGGTGTGCTTGGGATTATTGTCCTCTTGTATGATCCAAGTTGAGCTAAGCTGTAGCTGCTGGAGAGATAGCCTGACGTTTGCCTCCTGAAGACTTTGGCATACATGGTTCATGGTCAACTGAATGACTCCAATGTGATTAGGTCCCGTGGCTGCAAATCAAGATGTAAATTGCCATCCCTCCACCATAGTACTATCATGGTCCGGGTGTGTGGCTTGAATTTTCCATCAGGTTCCTGAGTCTACCTGGTATCCGCCCCTGCGCAGGGCTAGCTCTGCAGTTCCACACACCTGGACCTGATTGCAGGCAATCAGGCTAGAGTGATTTAAGCCTCATGCTGACGTTCACTTGCTGCAAGTTTGTCATCAACTCATGTTAGTAGCTGGCTTGCATGTTTCAAGCGCTCTTTGTGATTTACTCTGCTAACCTTGTTTTCTTGTGTCACAGTTCCTGGACTCGCCTCAACTCAAACCTCAAGTTTAAGCCCTTCTTTCAGACTCAGGATACCTTACTGACATCTTGGAAATCACTCTGTGCTTCACCTGCCTGCCCTTCTGCCATTCACACCATCAGGAACCTCAGGATCTCAGGTCAGCCATCCCACACTGTCCAGCTCACTCTGGATTCATGGCACCCCTCCCGCATCGCCTACTCTCTCCACCTGCAAGTAAGAAAAGTTGTACAATATACTCACCATCTACAGTGCTCCTCTCCACTACCTCCCTAATTCAGTTGTCCTCTCTCCTCACTGCTAAAACACCACGTTCCAGTTTGTATCACTGGCCCAATTCCCAGCTCTTTATCCACGTCCACCTTGCCACGTTAACCAGACCTCGTCAAGTTCTGTGTTTTTATTGCCTCTGCCCTTATCACGTTAGAAGTTTTGTGTTTAACCAATAAACATTGTAAACTTTTTGCTGTCTCTGCTCTGGCTTCCTGCACTTGAGTCCAGTTTTTGTACTGACCTTTCGGTTTTGTGACAAGTGCTTTGTGCTGATCTGTATGTATGTTTTTGTCAAATTCGATGTTGTGTATTATGGCCAACCATTTTCCACTGTGGTCTCATCTCTTTGAAGGACATCTTTTGATTTGTTAAGATGCAACCTTGCAAACCCAAGCTTTATAGGCATGCTCTTTTTCAAAAGATGAGGCTTTTTCTTGGAAACCTTCCAAACAAGTGCTACTTATTCAGACTTGTTCCAGTTGTACTGCTATGAACTGTACGTTTAACATGCTAGCTGAGGCTTGTAGATTCTGAGATGAAGCTCTTTATTTTATTCACTGAGCACTGCATGGTTTGACCTTGGGGTGAATTTTCTGGACACAGAGCTAAACATATGTAAACATATTTAAGCAGCTTAATGACATGGCTTAATGATTTTTTTTTTTTAAAATAAAAGAATATTGTAAATTATTTGTGAAACTGCAAAATGTGGATAAATTATCTAGGATACTGGCATAATTTAGACACAATGGAACATTTGGACCACAAGCAGTCAACAAAGGAGTGTTCTTGTAATGTAGCAGCCTTACTCTTTCATCCATCCATGGTACATTACTGGATTTATAAAGAAACTATATTGACGATGCAAAAAACTAAATGGTCAATTACACTTTCTGAATAATTGCAATGTGCCAAAAAAAAGAAAAGAAAATCACCTTAAATTTGTGCTATTATGGTGCTCTGTTAAGTGGTCATTTCAAAACGCATAATTTGGACAGACTTAAAACACAAGCAGTAATGCAAAAAGATTTCAGTAATAATCAGAAAAGGGTGATGTGGTTTATTATACCTTGGTGACGCATATTTCTGTAAGAATTTCCTATTGAATCCAGACAACCCAGCTGACACAGAGCAGATTATCCTGAGATTTTGGGTGGAACATAAAAGAATCATTTGCGTTTACTGATTAAGCAAAGTACACCATGAACAATTCAGAGTAGCTAGCTAGCTAAAATCACAGGACAGCTCTCATTATTTTTTTTAACACAGTTAATGTGAAAGAAATGCAGGGCAGGATTATAATGCAGCAATCAAATTGTTAAATGCTTTAAACTTTTGGTCTTTTACTGTACAAGAGAATAGCATTAATATAAACCTGCACCAAAAACTCTGTCCTCTATAATTTTTCCTCAAATAAGCCTTCATCTTCAAACTGTGAGCAAAGCAGAGAGCGGGTGTCAAAGGAAGCCCTACAGAGCATTACCATCAGCTAGGAAGAAGCAGCAATCCCCACTAGCGACTTCTATCTTACACTTTAATCCCAGGCAGCATGGTCTGAACGTATAGATGCCTCAGGGGACTGCTGGGACCGGACAAGGAAGGCCTTTGAATGGATGGCCTTGTGTGTGTTTGTTGGAGGGGAGAGTTAGAGGGAGAAAATGAAAGGGAGAGAGAGGCTGTGTGGCTTTGGTATTGAGACAGATAGGCTATTGATGGACTCGAGTACATTCAGATCAAGTTCTGCCACATGATGTACAATATTCACGAGTTGAGCATTTAAACTTTTTAAGTACCATAATTTCTCACACAGGGAAGTTTGCTTTTGTTTTATTTCCCATCTTATGGTGCTGTGGCACATTTATAAGCCAGTTTTCCAATTTTCCTCTAAGAATCTGTAAAATTTGGTGTAAAAACTAAGTTTTGCATTGGAATTTAAGTGATATGCACACCATAACAAGTAAAGGTGCAATATTCCAAAATCTATCTCTGTTCCCTGTATAACAAAGATAAAAAAAAGATAAATAAAATAAATGCATACAACCAAAAAACAAAGAAATAATGCAATTGTTATCATTTACTGGATCAGAATTATGCACTCATATATTTAATAATTTGACGTACTATTACCTCAATCTGTCAAATGCCTGATGTACTGTTGATTTCTCACACTCTCACTGCTTTCTGTGACATGTTCAAAGCTCTTGGGTGCCAGCTGAACTTTAGAGAGAACATTTACTAGCAATTTTTCACAGTACTTTGGATTAAATAGTGACAGTAGAGACGTTCAAATATTCAACCAAATATAGGATAACTGGAAAATGGCAAAGAGAGAAATAACACATGTGAAAATCCAAACATTTCAATGTGTTAGTGGCAATATCTTTAATAGTTAATTTTTTGAGTGGATGACATGTATTTGTATGTCATTTACTCTTTTTCCCCACAGATTTGTGGGGATAGGTTAATTGAAAAGCTCTAAATTGCCCATAGGTGTGAATGCAGGAGTGACTGTGAGTGCGACTGGTTGTCTGTCTATATGTGTTAGCCCTGCGACATACTGGCGACCTGTCCAGGGTGTACCCTGCCTCTCGCCCTAAGACAGCTGGGATAGGCTCCAGCGCCCCCCGCGACCCTGAAAAGGATAAGCGGCTGCGAATGGATGGATGGATTTACTCTTTTTATAAACTGTGAATAAAATTTACACAGGTTCACTAAAACTGGACAACAGAAGATTGAAGAAATGTTGCTTGGTCTAATTACCCTCAGTTTAGATAAAACTTTATTAATCCATCAGGTGGGTTCCTCCAGGAAGTTCAGTCCAAATGCACCACTCCAGATGGGACTCAAACTTACAATCCCTGGCTTAGGAGGCCAGTGCCTTATCCATTAGGCCACTGGGACTACATTTGTGTGTAGCCCCAGTGGCATTCAGTGACATTCAGATGGTAGGATCAGTATTTGTCAAAACCAGCATGAAAGCATGGATCCATTCTGCCCTGTATCAGCGGTTCAGGCTGCTGGCAGTGATATAATGGTGTGGGGATTATTTTCTTCACACACTTTGGGCCCATTAACACCAACTGAGCATCATCTAAACACCACAGCCTATCTGTGTATTGTTACTGACCATGTCCATCCATTTTTGACTGTGTATCTATCGTCTCATGGCTGCTTCCAGCCAGATAAGGCACTGTTCCACATCATCTCCTGCTTGTTTCCTGAACATGGACTGAGTTCACTGTACTCAAATGGTCTCCACATTCACTAGATCTCAGTGATCTAGTGAATGTGGAGCACCTTTTAGGTTGCGTTAGAATAAGAGGTTTGGAGTGCAGCCAACAGATCTGCAGCAAATATGTGATGTTATCATGTCAATTTGGACCAAAATGATATGCAATGAAGATTTAAGGCATTTCGGACGGGGCTCCAACTCAGTACTAGCAAGGTGTACCTAATATAGTGGGCAGTGTTTCAGGGTTGTATGGACATTTTTTTTTCTCTGTACTTCATTTGATATGTTATTCCACAAGGAAAATAAAAACTTCAAGGTCTCAAAAGCATATTAGTGCAGAAGTACTAACGTTTGAGACAATTGCACTCATTTAACTTTCAACTTTAACATCCTGCAACTCTGACTTCACCTTCACAGTCAGAATATGCTTGAACAAATTAAATGATTTACAATGTCGTTTTCTTTTAAAATGGACTATTATCAACTAACAGCCATTCTCGCTGATTATTGGTTGATGACTTATGTTTAGGAATAAAAAGGATGAATCATTTCCACATAAATAAACAGCTGGTAATTATGTTGTGTTTGAATCAAGAGAAGCCAAACTGCTTAAATAAAATTATTTAACATAGACGGTGTGACAGAACATTTTCCTTCATTGATGCAGTGATCCTAAGATCACAACAGCATCTGAGCTTCTTTTTTTTTTTAAACTAGCACAGCCTACAGCTTTTTGAGGTTTTTTGATTCTCTTCTGCAGACATCATCAATGAGAATTTTACTGCCTAAAAGGCTCAAAAACAATTGTGATCTGAGAGAAATGAAAAGAAAGAAGTTACAGGACTTGTAAACATAAAGCAGCTATGCCACATATTCCCTTTAAGAACTGGTGAAGATCAAAGCAGAAAAGGGGGGAAAAAGCACAAGCGACACAACTCCAGGTCAATGCTATTTTATATCATATTTAATATTTTGTGTATATGCCCAGTGAATGCACATGGAGATTAGCTGTTAGCAAAATCTAGTACAAGGCAACTTTTCTCTTGAGTGATCAATATTTTAGTGGATGGCTCCTGACAAATAATGAATAAAACTAAGACTAATCACATTAGCTTTATGAGGTGATGATAAATTTGTGTTGTGTTGATAGGGTGCTAAGAACTATATCAAAGGGAAAAAAATCAATTAATGCACATTTGAAGTGTCAAGGATAATTGATTTTATTTTTTAAAAAAAAGGATTATTTGCATCCATTTACTTTGTGATGCCACGATGAAAACCTATAACATGGTATTTTCATGCTTTACTCTGCACCATCTCACACTGCACAGCTCATATACATAATATCCCCTCGATATATGACCCATGATGATTGCAAATTATTTCATTTGGTCTTTCTGCCAAGCCTCAGTCCAATGAATATTAATCATGAGTACGAATGTTGTAAATATAGTGGTCTTAATGTCCCTCTTTATTTGGTAAAACCCTCTCTACAGCAACTACTACAGCCATTACACATTCATTGCTGTAAGATGCACGGTACTGTTATTCAAGAAACATGCACTGGACATTGAAAAGGGGATAAAGGCAGACATTTCTTCCTTGTTGAAGTAAAGAAACCCATTTTAGTAGCTGTTAGAAAGGGAAATAGATAAACAGTAGGTTGAAAGAGGGATTGAAAAAAAGAAGGTAGCAGTCAAGAAAAGGAAAAAAAGGCAGTGAGGTGGACCCGGGTAAAAGTGTTTTCTGATCGGTTTCAGTGAATGAGCAACTGGAGAAGCGGTGCAAGAAGATAAAAACATGTAGAAAGATCGTGACTATGCAAAACACAGAGAGTGCATTTACAAAGGAGAGAAAGCAGCTCAGATAATCAGTTTGCTATAGAGCCAAAAAAAAAGGGAAGAAAAAAATAATGTGGGTGTGGATTAATAAATTCACATGGACCCCAGTAGCCTTGATTGTACTTAAGTAGTCATCTTATGACTCACTTACAAAACATCAAAGCCCACCCCTCATTATCCAAAACATAAAGCCACACTACAGAGTAACAAGCATGTGAATCCCGTTCATCCAGCCTACTGCAGGGATGCAAAGAAAATGCACAATCTGAAAAGACTCATCAAGCGCAGTGTTGACCAACATCTTAGGACCGGCTGCTGTGTAGCAGCTGCTCATGAAAGACCACCACTTAGAGAGAAATGATTTTGACTCTGGGAACCTCTTAAGCTTTGAGCAGCAGAGCAGATAAACACCACACAAAAAATCCTACGTGAAATTCATAACAGCCGATAGCGCACGCACAAAACAGATTCAAATCAGGTGGGGGGGTGGGATGAGGAATGGGAATGTAAACGCAGCACCCCGCCATAAGGATGAAATGATGAATAGAAAGCTTTGTGGCAGAGTGTTAAAGCTTGTTTGTCAACAGCAAATGGACCCAGAAAATGCAGGTGTGTTAAAGTAACAGACAATTTAAGCAATTATACACTAAAGCATTGATGCTAGTCGACTCTAATGGTGATGCAAATGATCCTTTCTGAAGGCTGTTTGTTTATGACATACTTCTGTGGATATTCAGTGGTGAATTTTACATTTGCATTCATCCACAGTTTTAAATTATATACAGCCTATGGAAAACCCAGCAGCAGTAGGGTTGACACAGACCCATCTATTGATGCTATAACTGTCACATGAATAACTCCAATCCACCATTTAAAGGACAAAACCAACTTTGCGATCTCAAAGCGAATGTGTAAAGATAGAGAGTACTGCGTGTTGACATGGTGAAAAAGCCCCAAGCTGATTGCACTGCATCATCATAGCAAAAGAGACAAAACCTTGTACTGTACAATAGAGAAAATTAAAAGGTGATATAGTAATTCTACTATTATATTTCATTGCCCTTCAGAAAATCGCAACGTTATCGTAGTCCATGGCTTTAATTAAAACTGTAATGAGCACACTGGATGGTCCAAGAACTCCAAGGCTGATTTATGACAAAGTTATAAATTACACAGAGTAATGAATATTTTCAATTATAGCAGTCCTGGCTGACAAAATCATCAGCCTCAGTGCGTTCAAATGTGACAAACCTCACTCTCTGAAAGTTTAGTCTGGATCTCATGTGAGAGACACAAGAATTTTCTAATTTCTCTTGTATTGCAGCAGCATGTATGCCCACACACATGCACATAAAGCCGTGCTGATAGATGAAAATGCTAAAACAGTAGGATCTTATAGCCCAACCTCCTGTTGGGTTACTAATGGCCTGCATCATAATATGTACCAGTTATTCAAAGACATCAAAGAATTATGACTTTGACTCTCAGTTTTCAAAAATAAGCCAAAAATACTAAAACATGTTAAAATCAGTGTTTGAATTGGGCTTAAATGCAAAGTAACAGATTATTATGTATTTACACATTTCACGCACACTGACAAACACCAGCGTGTGTGCAAAATTTCATAGTTGTCTAATAGTTTAAGCTATTTCACTCATTTCCACAGACGTGAACCTCATGGTGGATCATCAGAAAGAAATCTGAGGGAAAAAGCGATGCAAGTTCCATATTCACTTGTATTAAAGCAGTGAGCTGACTGGTCAAGAGACCAACATCACCTTCCATGATTGTTCAGTCATACTAGCTTAAAAATAAGACAGCAATCATCTTGCGGCTGATTACCTTGTGGTTGGACTCAGGCTGACTGCAAATATAAAATACAATATAATACAAATAATACAACACAATTGGAATTTCTTTTTTTTTTTTTTGAGGTAGCAGGAACTGTAAAGTTCTTAAGTGTAGTTACTGAGAACAGGTTGAATTCATTTCTTCCTCATCTAATCAATAACTAGTTCCTTGATTTTGATTGCCATCCAATTTATAAATGGATACAACATGTTGAGATTGATATGAATTAGACTGCACTGATGGGCACTACTCACTTGCATTGCATGTCTGTGCAGTAGGGAACTCAACTACCTTAGTACCTCATGCTGTTTATATTCCTATATAAAAGCAAGGTTGCCAAGTCTTTATTGTCATTGTGCAGCAACTACGTCACTATTCATGGAGGAATTTTGGGATCAATGTTTCATTTTAATGATTGTTTGTCATGAGCTGTGTGCAGGCAGGAATGTTGGACCCCAAAGTGCAGACTCATGAAGGCCAAAACTTTACAGCTTTACCTCCTAGGACCTGGCGTCCACATATGTGGACGTCACATTTTGGGTTGTTTAAACCAAAATACAGCATTTTGCTCTACAAGGGCCTGATATCCTCTTACGAGGACATTATACTGCCACTGTTTGATTGAAATTTTAAACGAATGACCTCATTTGTGGATCTCATTTTTCTCAGAAACAAAAATCAGGTAAAAAAAAAAAAATCTGGTAATTCTTTATTTTTATATTTATCAGGTCCCAATCAGCCCAAATAGCAAAGAGAAATTAAAAATCCATGTCATGAACAAGTTCGGGTCTTAGGAGGTTAATGTTGAACTCAAAGGTAACAAAATTGAAACTACGAAATAAGCTTACACAATCAATCAGAACACACAGCATGGAATGTGGACAACCACAACACAGACCAAGGAAAACACAGGGCTTAAACACACAGAGGAAGCAATCAGGGAATGAGAAACAGGAGGGAAACACAGCTGGGACAAATCAGGGCTAACGACACAAGGGAAGCAAAATCAGATACATTAACATGAGACACAGACTTCCAAAGTAAAACAGGAAACATAATACAGACGCAGACTTGACACAGAGACAGAGACATGATTGACCAGTGAGACAGAGGGAACATGAAGCACAGAAACAGAGGGTATCCAAACGTGAAACACAGGAAGGGTACAGAAACAGAGTGGGCTTGGGGGGAAAAAAAACTAAGAACTAGAAATATCTTAATCAGAATAAACAAGATAATAATAATGACAAAACACAAAACGCTGGGCCCTGACAGTGTCTGGATGGACTGTGAATTTAATGTGAGGGTGTGGAGACACATAGCTTAAATTAATCACAGTAGACAAGACCAGGGAAGCAATACCCAAACATGATAAATAGAAGAAAAGAGACTGACAAAATAAAACAGGAAGTAACAAAACATGAGAATATCCATACTGGGGGAAAATTAACAAGTGAACACAGGAAACACAGGAAAGGAAGAATAAAAAAAACCCCAAGAGACTAAACCAAATAAGCCAAAGCTGAATGCTAATTGAAAATGGACATAAACTGAGCCTCAAGGACTAAATTATAACCAAGAACTTAGAAACTCCAACACGTAATCCAAAACATAATTACAAGAATAGAAAATGATTAAAAACTTTCAACTTTCCATCATTGAATCATAAACTTATTTGTGTTTTATTGCTGATGGAGTAAAGTTGGCACATCAAGATGGCATCTGTCTGTGAGTGGTCACAGGCCAGTCCACAGGTCTTCAAAGCAGTAAGAAAACAAGATTGCAATTTCAATGCACAGTTGTAATAATTTTTGTCATGCTACAGTCACCAGTCCCTGTTTTTTCTAGCATGACTGTAGCATAAATCCCAGCTGTTGGGATATTTTGTATTGTTAGACTCTGCAATGTTGATGTTGAAAAAAAGAGGTGGTTGTTACCTCGAATTATGTCAAGTTTCTGAGCTTGCCATAAATACCTGTTGCTCGAATGTGAACATTTGAGGGACAGCTATCAGCTACTTGCAACCTGAACAAAAAACTGTAAAAAAGCACAGCAACACTAACTTTTCTACTTTCTGAAACTGTCCTTTCATCAAAAGGACCATGGCTGACTGAAAGTTCAAAACAAAAAGTGTGTGTTTGAAGCAGATGGATAAAAAAAGGAATGAAAGAACGCAAAAATCAAAGAAAACAATACACTAGCGCCAGTGTTTGAACACTCTGGCCAATCAGACATGGGTCAGTGGCCATATACTCACAATGAAAAGTAAGGAATGATGTTGTGATGACATTTAGATGATATTTTCACAGAATGAGATAATTTTAGCTTGAAAGCTAAATGCATGCTCTGAACTTAATCAGCTCTTAAAGTCAAACACAGAAACAACTGAAATGTATTACTTTGATGAGGGCAGTGTCGAGGTCAAATATTATCCTCTACTCTAAAACGGCGAGCGTGGTTACTTTCCTGTCATCATCGAGTCATTTATTTAACACACTACCAGACTAGTTTGTGAAAGACTTTATTCTGTGGAACACTTACTAACGATAGATTGCTGTAATCTACGTGGTGAGTTATGAACACATTAAGTTTAATTCACACTTTACTAGAAATATCCAGAGTATTCTTCAAAAACACAAGAAATACATTCTAAACTCACTTCACACTTCTTCGTCCATGGATATTTTACCTTCCTTGACTTCCCAGTACTGACGATGATATTACACCCAATTTGCATTGGCTATTATTATACCTCATTTATAAAAGCTCTGTCACTAACCTTATTCTGGAGCTTTAATTTCCAACTCAATTAGATTAGAGTGAAGTATGACCGAGTACTTAAAATTTTGAGACTGCAGGATTCATTTTTGGCTGTGTCCATTTTTCTTCCTCGCGTGGATTGTGCAATGTGGGGGAAATACCTTATCTAAATACCAACATCCATTTGGCATTGATGCATAAAATGATGTTCTTTTAAAGCCTTGTGATGTCCCTCTGTTACCATGGTGTTCTAATTTATTTGAACTCAGTTCAGATGTTTTGGGCAAAAAACAAAACAATCAAAAAACAACTTTTTCCTCTCATTTGGCTGTCATCTTAGACTTTTCAGGGATCTTTTTTTTACTGATGAAAATGACAGAAAATGGAGCTTATTCTAAGGATCTTTTCCATAGTGAACACTGAAATTATGGCCCGCTATCAAGACTGAAATAGGGCACTGCACAAAAATACCCAGGGCCGGAGAGACATAAACAAACAATCTTCTTCAACTGGTCTGATTGTGCCTTTGAGACAATCTGTCTGGTGAGTGATAATGACAAAGCTAGAGGTAAACACTGCACTATATGAGCACTCGCAGCCTGCCATTTCACATCGAGAAAAAGAATGACTTTACTCACCTGAGAAGTCAAATGGCATTTATTTGAGTCCAGCCACAAATTGTACTTAGCACAAAGACCTCGATGAGTTCTAAATATCTGGTGATGGTTACTTTTACTTGGTGCTCATCTCTTAAAGAGTTACAGAAGAAAAATGTTTCACATTCTTTATTTATTTCTTCGAGTATCTGCTCAGATTCTGTTTTTGTGATAGGAATGTACCCCTCAAATCCCCTCAAACAGGTCTTTGATTCACAGGGGGGGTGGAGACACGCTTTGAAAGTCCTCCAGGGTTTATGTCTGTGAATCAATAGTGTCACCGTTTCAACATAAAAGTGAAAAGTGCTCGACTTTCAGAGCAATACCCCGGCAGGCTGGCATAGATACTTCCAGCTGCTCAAAAGGTAATCTACCCTTTGTCTATTGATTTGTTACAGCCAAAATTGGTGGGTTGGATTGAAGGACAGAAAGGACAACTGTATGTATTTTATTTTCACCCGAGGAAACAATGCACATATTAAAAAAAAAACATGTCATTTAAAAAGTGACTGATTTAAATCAACTTTTTTTGTGTCAAAGTCGGGAAACGACAGCAAATTTCCCCGACTGAAAGAAAACTTTGATGAAAATTTCCACTGAGAAGGTTTGTGGTCTATGACCAGGTTTAATCCATTTTTTGAAACCAGCCCTGTGTCTCATGCCCTATTTACCAAGCCATGTCTGACACTCATGCCTGTGCAGGCTAACACATGAATTTGGACAGGGTAGCTAAATTCACCATTCAAAACATGTTTTGAATGTTCTCTTCCTCTCTCTATATATATATATCTATCTATATATATATATATATCTC
>VURO01044802.1:0-12726 GCA_015108175.1 Pelvicachromis taeniatus | reverse complement strand
GCTTGAGCAAAAAGTAGCGGCTTATAGTCCGGAAATTACGGTACAGAGTTATGTGATTGCATTTTCACTCTTATTTAAAGCAGCTAACTTTAGACTCATTACTGCTTCACTTCATTGGCTGTGGCTTGTTGCAAGTCGCAGTACTGTTGCTGTATTTGTACATCTGTGTGGATGTATGTTCAGATATTGTAAGCAGATTGCAGCAGGGAATAACACAACGGGGGTCCCCTGAACATCAGTGAGTGAACCCTCGATTCAGAAAAAGAATCATCTATACTTTTTATTTTTGCTATAGTTGAGTATTGAGTCTATGCAGAAATGTGATGATTTTCATGGATGAACCCCTTAAAATACCTCTGAGGCAACTGTTGTGCAGAAAGAGTGTTTCCAGAAAGAGAACAACTGCTGCTGAAAGGGAAACATCACCAGGTCTTTTCTTATCTATCAGTTCTACGCTGTCTCCATAGTGCTTCCTATATAGCAAGGTGCCAACTCCATGTCTTATATTCAAATCAAGTCACGAAAAATGGCGGAACAAACCAAAACAAATCCTCTTACGATGTCACAAAAATCATGAAAAAGCCTTAGAAAAGCCGCACCGGACAATAAGCCGCAGGGTTCAAAGCTCGTGCAAAAAGTAGTGGCTTATAGTCCGGAATTTATGGTAATCATTTGATTCAGGTGTGTTGACCCAGGGTGAGATCTAAAACTTGCAGGACACCGTCCCTTGAAGCCTGGAGTTGCCCACCCCTGCTTTAAAGTGAAGTAGAATGGCTGCTGTACACACCCTTTTCATGAGTGATTCAGCGAAGCAGCCAGTAAGAGAAGCTCATTTTGTGGAACAGTCAGACAATGTTGGATTTCGGCGATGCAGAGCAGTGGTTTGATTAATGGCTGGAGCCTGTCAGCGGGTTTTCCTTGTACTTATTCTGTCATTCTGTTGTCTGACAACAGGAACAGAAAAAACATGGACATGAGACCAGAATTATTGTGAAATAATTATCATAAAAATAGTGCTTAAATTAGTATAGAGAGCAAGCGAGAAGGAAACAGGTGTAAACTGGCATGATGTGTTGATGGGAGTGGAAAGTTCTGTGAGTGAACTGCTATTGATGTGCTAAACAAAAGATGCATCAGTTCAGACTACCATTCTGCTAAGAGTGGGCCAAATTAGCAGGTCAGTTAGCCAACACAATCAGGTAGCACTTATGTACAGTACTAATAAAACATATCACAATCACAGTAAGCACAAAAACACATTACATTCACAATAATTTGTAGTAAACTGTGTGATGCTTAGTTAATCATGGCTTGGTTACAGCACCTTTCTATTCTGAAGTATATCTCACATTCAAACACATTCACACTCCCGGAGTAACAGAATACATGTACCGGAGTTACATATTTAAAATGAGTTACAGTGACCATTTAAATAGGTGATAGAGTACAGTTACTTTGTTGAAATGAATGGATTACATGGAGGTCTTTTCCTGTTTCATCTGTTAGGCTATCCCCTCTCTAATTTTGGTAATTCCACACATCGCCGGAAACCCAAACAGCTACCTTGTTTTAGTTGTGGTAGCTACCGGGGTTATGTGCCACTTCAATATCTTCAATGTACTATTGCTGTGTGATTTATTACTATTAATGAAGGCTATTCACCACCAAGCTAACATTGGTATTAGCTGGGGTTAGTTCATAGACTGCAAACTGTTAGACTTGATGGATAGCATTAACAAGCTGCTAGCTGCAAATAATCATGTGCAGCAATATGTGAAGTAATCCAAAGTATTCAGAATATGTTACACGCATCAAGTAACTTAACGGAATACGTTACAAACTACATTTTGGGGCATGTATTCCGTAATCTTTTAAAAGTAACCTTCCCGACACTGCCAGTGGATGCATCAGAGAGCAACGGGTTTATCTTGCCCAAGGATATTTGGCATGGAGACTGCAGCAGCCAGGGATCGGGTGACCTCCTGAGCACAGCCACCCCACATGTTCGCTCTTGTAAATTTACTGTGACAGTCAAACTCCTACAAATACACATGCAAAATTAAGCAATCTGACCATTAAACAAAGGCAGGTGTCAGATTTACGTTAGAGCACGATTACAAACAAGTCAAGTCATGTTTGTGATGCAAGAAAGTAACGGTTCATTTTGTACCAGCACAACAATAATATGAAAACCAAGTTTCATGCAAATGTAATTGACAGACACAAAAAACTAAATATTGTCACAAGGTTTTAAGCCTTGATTAGGATACAGAGATAACAGTAACACGTAACATTTTGTCTTTTTAGTTTATTTGTTTGATCAGATCCTGGAACTGCCTTTAGGATGGTGGGAAGTGCTGTCAGAAACTGTAAATCGTTCATTCTATCAGTGACTGAATGAACTTCAATGTTTTGTCATAGCCTCACTAAAAATGCACTATAAAACTACTGGTCAGAATTGGGTGGTACTACCAGCCCCCACTCAGCTGTTCACCATCTCTGTCTTTGATGTGTCCAGCTTGGGATGGAAGGGATAGAGGGCCGGGGTGGCTTGATAAAAGGGGTATAAAGGCAACCCCTGATAAGAGGACACATTGATGTTTGGTGACCTGAGACAGAAACACTCCTAAAACACAACATGTGCCCGTCTTTTTTACTGTGTCTAAAAACAGTGGAACTCCCGCCCCCGCCCCCGCCCCCGCCCCCACCACCAGCGGCAAACACATCCCACATTTTTCCTTCTCCTCTGGGTTTCCATTTTTCATTAATGACAATTGTACTACTCAACACTTTCCCAGCCCTGACTGTAGCCAGTTCCCATCGGTAAGAGTGTATCCCAGTGCTCCCAGAATGTGAAACATCTCCCAGGAAAATGAGCTGATGCTTCACTTAAAAACATAAAAAGCTGTGTCTCAATTCAAATCATGATCAGCATATTAAAACTAAATGAAACTCTATTTTACATGAGATGTTTTCATGAACTGTGTCAAAACCAGTCTAAGCTGGTATATTGATTGTATTTTGTATTATAAACTAATTGTGGCGAGAAAAAAATAAGAGTGGTTATAAAAATGAATTAAAGATGAGTCGTGTCATAAATCATGACACACTGCTCTCCCTGCATAAGATATCCTTCAAGGTTAAGTCTTTAAAAAATTAATTGAAATTAATTCTTATACAAAATAATGACATATTTGTATGTACTCATAATATTAATTCCAGCCTTTTGTCAGGAATAGTTGGAGAAAAACAGCGATAAAGTGGGAATTTCATGTTGTGAGAAACTGAATATTAAATGAGAGGTTTAAAGAGGTCATCTTTAGCTAACTGCAGCTCTCGCTAACACTGTATGTCAGCGCTTTATTTTCTTTTACTGACATATTGGCCAATAGATGCTGCTTTAAGATCATAGCAGCTGTTTTCATTGCTGTGTTGAGAAAATGTGGTAAGTTGTGTTAAAAGTCACATTTCCCAACAGATGACAAAAGCATGATCCCAGAAAAGAAAAATAAGCCGTTACTCATTGAGTCCTTTTACAGTTGAGATGATGGCTTTGTGGTGCTGTGCAAAGTGTCAATCTTCCACGAAGGCTGTGCTTATTGCCCAACTGAGAGACTACCAATCATCTCCCAGCTAGTGCATTGTTACAATTTCAGCACTGACATGCTTCATAAATCAGAGCTATTGGATTGCCAGCTGCTATTTTTACAGCCAGTGACATGACCTGCCTGCCAGGGTCCTCATATCCTGGTGAGTGTGTATTATATTGACCCAAGACTCTGAGGCAGGGGACAGTCAGGAGAGCCCATCCTTACTTTTCCTTGACACACTCACAGGGAGGTATATTATGCACACACACACACACACACACACAGTAGAGCATTTTGGCATGGTCTATTCTATGTCCTATGTGTTCTTTAAAGTCTGGCTGCTAAACAATGATACACCACTCTTTCCTGTTTTCCTCCAACCCTTATCTGTCAACATGCCATCCCTTCATTATGGAGCAGTGGAATCTAGGCTAAAGCGATATGTCTGCCATCTGTCCACAGTATTTATGCCTAGCGTTGGACAGGACATCTTCATTTCCATCAGGAGAGATGTGTGACCAGATTGAGCTGAGTGTTGTGAATTGCATTGATGGAAGGAGACAATCGACTGTCAGGTGCCCGGTTCCATTCGCACTATCACGGCATCCATTTTCATTAGACATTGTCAAGCAGCAGCCAGCATATTTTCTATTGGACTCCCACACATAATTTGTTCCAAACCCAAGTCCAGCCATCAAAATGTGACAGCTCGCACTGAAAGAGGGGAACAGGAGGGAGATTGAGCGGTTATATGGGCGCCTCTTTGGAAAAGCCTCTGCAACAAGTGGATCTGTTAAACACTTTTTGATCCTGTGGTATTCACTGTTGAGTCAGACGTGTCATTTTCCAAACTTATATGCTTTTGTCACCTAGTTAAAGGGAGGGGACAGAGCACATATCATTTGTTAACCTGTACTGATGACAATTAAAAGTCAATGTGGTGCAATATTAAATAATATTTCATTTAGTTTTAGGAACTAAATGACATATTTAACTTCTCTTGTCTATGAGAATGAAAAAAATATTTTAATATATTAATTGAATGTACTAAAACAGATCCATTTTCATATCCACCATTGACTCCAGTCAATGGTTTTCTAGTTTTAGTCTCCACATCAGTTCTTTCAGGTGAAACATTAGAGCAGGGGTCTCAAACTCAAATGAGCCGCAGGCCACTTCTGGCACCGTGATCTCATTGGAGGGCCACTTTTAAGTGTTCAAGTAGTACAAACAAACAAGAAAACACTCACTAATATTTCCTAAAATGTAGTGTTATGGTTTTTAATTTCAAATATTGTATAACAAAGCAACTTCACTAACTGAAGCCTTTCATTGAACTACCAAATCTACAATTTTGTCCGTATTTAGCAAAATAAAAACGCAGACATAAGTGGACACAGCTTTTGACTGCTCGTGAAAATTGTTTTCTTTCCAAATAAATCTGTCACTGAACTAACACAACTACATGTTTGTGCTCTCGTCACCTCGGACATGTGTGAGCCGTAGTAAAGAGACCTCACGGCGGGTTCCTGTCGGGCTCGTAGCCGGAACTAGCTTTACTGTTTGGTTCAGCTTTGCTAGCGAGAGACCGAGAGAGGCGTTGAAAGGCCGCTGCAGCTGAACTTTATTGTTTCGGAGGAAAACACAAACACAGTGTACAGTCGAGTCTTAACAGCTTACTCACAACTGGGCTCGTCTGGCAATCTTTCTGGCTGCAGTGGTTATTATTATATTTACATGCCTCCGTCTCCCATTTCTTGTCGGTAGCTACTCGGACTTTTCGACTCTCCTTTTTCTCCCTCACGCTCACACACATAATGGGGGAGTGGTCCCACACAGTCTCCCTGCAGCACGGACTACACTGCCCATGAAGCTACATTCTTAAAGGGCTATACTGCCTTCATGTTAAATAATTTTTTTGAATAATATACTTTTTAAAATATTTCTTCTCTTCAATATGCGGGCCGCAAGTAGAGGTGATGCGGGCCGCAAGTGGCCCGCGGGCCGCGAGTTTGAGACCCCTGCATTAGAAGCAACCAACCAACTCTGTGACATAATGCTCTGTATGCTAACCATGCAGACAGAGCTAAGCATGCTCAAAAAACACATTTCATAAATCCAGCATAACAGGCGTTGTTAAGTCTCTGAGAGCAAGACAGCACACTTACTGCATTCCCACTGTGTTATCTTGTGGGTTTCAGATGGTTAACTACGTCATTCACTAATGAATAAGACAGGGTTGAAGTAGTCAAAAGTAACACAGGTTGATATGTAAGTGGAGATCAATGACAGGAGAGATAATACGTAGTATCAGCAATTCTATCTATCAAATCCTCATGCATTGCTTTAGCCCCTACTAGAGGAGCAGCACTGGTACAGGGGGTACCAGGGCCCAGCATCAGCAGACGTGGGGGCACATGCAGGCCCTGGTTGGGGACTGGGTCATGCAGAGCAGCAGGACTGACCTGTGGCGGGGAACAATGAAGTCAGGAGCTCCAATTCTTCTTGGAAAGGGAGTTTGTGGAACAGAGGCAACCAAGTGAACATCTTCTGCCCATGGCAGCACAGAGATGAAGCTGGGCCTGGCATGGAGCAGACAACACCCTGCCAGGCAGCAGGATCTCTAATCTCTGAAGGCAAACTTGAGGCTAAAAGTCTGGGCAGTAACTCCAGCTCTGGTTCTGGCAGTGCCAGCTAATGAACCTCTGTCTTACTTTCCCTTATGCAGCAGCAAGGAGCTGTCTGTCTGAGTGGGGGTGCTGCAGCAGCAGCATGGTGCTGACTGGATGCAGCAGTGAGAGGCTGACTGCGTACAGCAAGGATGTGGACATCATGCAGTCTCCCAAAGTTCGGCCACATACTCCTTCTGTGACTCGGATGAAATAAAACGACCCAATTAACCTGCGTCTGCACTGACCTGCTCCTTCCAAGGGTGAAAGAAGTAGCCCGTTACCCATGAAGCCCAACAACCTGGAGTTCAAACTCCTGGTAATACCTGAACTTTGAGTCCGTGTCACGTTTTCATATCATGCTGTGCAGAATGTGTTTAATTTACAGACAGTGTATATGGACTGCTTCTTATATAGGACTTTTCTACTCTCCCAGAGTACTCAAAGCACTCTACACAACATTCTCACTCACCCAAATTCACACAAGCACTTTATCTATACTTTTAAGTTCTTTCCAATTAACATTCATAAACATTCACAGAGCAACTTGGGGTTAGTTTCTTGCCCAAGGATATTTGGCATGCAGACTGGGGGAGCCCGGGAACGACCCACTAACCTTCCAATCAGTAGCTGACCTGCTCTACCGCCTGAGCTACAGCCACCCCGTACACTGGGTTTGGTTTTATAAAAGACGTCCGGGTGTGCATGGTGTCCGTGAATGCAGCATGAACATTTACCCCTCCCTTAGCTCACTAATCCGAGGTTAAGGAGCAGCTGTGGCCTATTCACTGACTCCTGGCATTTGGTACTCATTCCCTGCCGATTGTTTGGTTATGTAAGTGTAAAGTGTGGCGAGCAGGATTCCCGAATGAGTTCTGCAGTTTGGTGTAACGTGGTCCCCGGATAGCTGTCCTTCTCTTTTGTTCTAGGTCTCCCCTGCTGCTGCTGCCTTGTTGTCTTTAACTTGCTTCTGTTTTAATCTTGTTGTGCGCTGTTTGTGTGTGCCTCTGCGCTGTGGCACTTTGTTGCTTACCCAGTGCCTGATGGTACTTTTAACTGGATTAAAGGTGTTATGCATACTGTTGTTTTTATGTTGTCTACTGATCCCTTGTTTCTTTACTGTTTTGTGTTAGTAGAGGGGTTGTAGGTTGCCTCCCCAAGTGTCCTGTCTTTAACTGTATTAAGTAGTTTATTCTGTTGAATTGTTTAATTAGAGCAACGAAGCAGCATGTATCTTGTTTTTAAGCAATGTCTGGTAATAAAGTGTTTTTTAATGAAAATGTCTTATGTTATTAAGTCCTGCCACTTAATTTACTGTGCAGCTCCATATTTTCAGGGTCCTTTTTTTACATTTATTCATTTATTTTGAATAAAATGATTGAAATTGATTTGCCATGCCTCTGCCTTTGTCTATAACGAGCCTGTGCCTTATAATACTCGTGTAATATGAGTGGGGTTGTCAGCACCGTTTTACCTTTTCAGTTCTTAATGTCTGGTTCAATATAAAAGCCAAGAGATTTCCTTAGACTCAAAACAGACCTTCATGTTTGACCCTCAGACTTGTGAACAGACGTCTGTTAACATCTCAACATTTATCAGGTCAACAACATGTTGAAGACTAGGAGCAGGTTCATATCTATGCATATATATATCTATATAAATGAAAAATGTGAGGTTCTGCACGGTAACATCTGGATTCAAAAATGTTGCTTCGTTAGCATTCGGCTAAAGTTGAGTCCTATGTAAGGTGGTTCAAAACCAATCGGTTTTGTGCAAAAGATCAATTTAGACCAGAGGTCACCGACCTGTGTGACAGTCAGAGCTACTTCTCGGGTACTGATTAATGTGAAGGGCTACCAGTTTGACACACACGTCTGAAATAACAAATTTCCTCAATTTAACTTTAATTATATGTTATCATTAATAATTAATGATATTCATCTATGTAAAGACACTGATTATGGCAACTGTTTCCATGGAGACCAGCTAGCGCTGATCTAATATTTAATAATAAACATCTTTTATATATATTATCTCTAACAAATTGACACCAATGCAACTGTGATTTTTTTTAAAAAATATCAACAAAAAATAAAAATAGATGCAGCTTACTGGTGAGTTGTTATAGTGAGCTATTTTCAGAACAGGCCCGCGGGCCACTCATGTGGTCCTTGCGGGCGACCTGGTGCCCACGGACCCCATGTTGGTGACCCCTGATTTAGACAATTAAGTGTGACAATGATTTAGAATGAGGGCTAGTGTTTGTGACTGTGCTCACTGTAAAACCCTGTTAATGATCCAATGGCTGTATGAAAGGGAAACAGCAGAGTTGGACTCCCAGGGGATTTCTAATTACAAGCAACACATTTGATTTGATGCTTTATAGTTTTATATTAAAGTAGTGCAGCTTTAAAGCTCTGAACTGAAAAGTCCCCATCATCAATAATGCTATAAGCGCTTCCATGCGATCTGATGTGGCAGTCATCATCTACCCATCATTAAAGTCATGTAGCAATTCCATTCGATGCAGCTCACATCCTGCTGTCTGACTACAGGGCCTCCCCAGCACATTATCCACAACTCTCCATCTAATGGTACTCCGTGCACCCGCTCAAAGTCATCTTGCTGACATGCATGCACTCAATTAATATGCCACAACTTCACATGAGTGCCTCTAACTGGAAATCAGATATTGGCCTTTCTAATTTGAACAATTTACAGAGGAGTGCTGCACACGACAGCCGCTTCCAGTCGTCACAGACGTATCGACCAGCATCTGTGCACAGAGGAAAAATAGCTCAATACAAAGAGTGGTATTGGGAGTTTCTGAAACACTTCACTGATTTGTCATGGTTAATTCTGGGTTTTGTTTTTTTTTTAGATTATTTTGGTGGCATTTCTGCTCTGCTGGACAGTGACAGCAGGGAGTGACAGAAGAGACAGCATAGAGGGAAAGGATGACATGCAACAAAGGTCACAAGGAGGAGACGCACCACGTCCCTCAATGAGCTGTCAAGACGCCCCATTCATGCTTATTTCCATACTTTAACTTGCAAACATTCTGCATTTCTTTCGCAACTTTCTTTTTTATTTGAACTTGCTTTCCTTCTGTCAGTTTCTCTCAATCTCGATCCTGTAATATGTTTAGCCTGTTAGCTAAAAAAGTGCAGAAGGGAACAAAGATGAGACCCTTTTGCGCTGTGTATAATAAGAATGATAAGAACAAATGACACTTCTGTTTAGCTCTCCAGGATGTCCCTGCTGAAATGCTGAAAAACATACAAAAATATCAATAGATTAAACAGAACCATAGCTTCAATCAAAAGTGACTTCTTGTGATAAAATTGTCTTTACATAACCTAATACTGTATTAACAGCACCACTCCTGTACATCATGGTCTGAAATCATGTTTTGAGGTACTTTAATATTTTTGATGCATCCTGTTCATCGAGTTTGGGCTCATGTGAAAGGTGTCAGCTGTCAGCCGGTGTGGAAACAGAAGGGCCCCCATGCGCCTCATTGTCAACTCGCGGTGTAAAAGCAGCAGACCAACAGCAACAGTATTTGTATGTCAGGGTTGACATGCTGGGTCCAGTTTAAGTGAGAGATCTCACAAGAGTATCTTTAAAAGCAGTAGGCTTTGGAATAAACTGCTCCTTTGAATAGCTCGCACACAGAAATCCTTCAGTCTATTTGAGGAAAACTGTGTAAAGATGAAGTTTCAGAACACGGAAAAATGAGCTAATTACTTGATTAATTATGAGGATACGTGTTAGCATGTGTTGTTTGTCTTATCGGTGCACTGTAATTATTTATACTAAACATGCGCACAGTATTGTTACAGTAATTAGAGATGTTGGACATACAGGAGGTATGTACAAAACACTATGGATCAGATTTTCAGGAACACACATCCCAATAACAGTGGTGTGGCACTCAGAGGACAACCACTGTGTGACAAACAGCCAAATCCTTTCTCTTCATTAGTCCTTCATTAGTCCCTACAGGCTGACTAAGACAACACACAAAAAAGACAAAAACATAACAATTGAAGAACAATTGTACAACTAACCACCGGACCGACACAATGTGAGTATTGTATGTTTCCTCCCGATTGGCTGAGGAAGACGTCCTCTCTTTTCTGTCTGAGCAAATAGCACGTTATCATTACACCAGCCTTTGGTGTATTAAATGTGCTTTCTTTGTTATGAGGCTAGCTGTTGCAATATTTTGTTATTATTAAATAAACCCCCTCCTCTACGATGGATTCATCCATGTGCACAATAATGATACAATACTCACTACTGCACTTTAAAATTAAGCAGCACAGCTAAAGAAAAGTACATTCATGCTTATAGCCATGCATGAAAATTGCTGCAAAACTATGAATGAAATGGAGCCCCAGGTTTTTGTAGATACAAATGTAAAGTGTTGGTGTCTGGGGTCGTACTAGTAGTTATAACTGTCAGTTACATTCAGGGAAAACAGTGCAGGCAGCACGTTATCCAACAGAAACAACTGAGGGTGCTGTTTCCGCAGCACCCAGGATGACAGTTGGGCTCACTGTGAGTTGGGGCAGGACTTCGCAGGGCAAACACAGAGGCCAGGGGCCTAAATGTGTTACAGTGACCAGGCTGTGACAGAGGACGATGGTGTGCTTGTGTAGTTGCACACAGGCATGGACGGCCATTCATGCACGGACTGTAAAAGTCAGTCAAAGAAAACAGTAAAGTCTACAAGCCTCTACCTAAGCATGTCTTCAGCCTGTGGACTTTGGAGCAGCTCGAGTTAGGATGAGAAAAATTAATTCAAACAGGCACAGAGTGTATCAGGAGATTTCCTGGAAAACATCTGTGGTGTGTTAAGCAGCAAACTGTGGCAGCATTTACACAGCTGGATCAATAGGATTCAGCAGGGAACATGTCTCTATGACCCATGTTAACAGATGCTGGACTTCTGTCACAAGGTCACTGCCGGTTGGTCAATATAGCTCATTCTTAGCCTGGATCAATCCACTAATTAGGCCTGGTTATGTGCATTTCTGATTAGCATACTCGGGATGCTTATTATGTGTTTCTTCTCTAAATTCTTGATGGGCCTTATGATAATTACATAACTGCAAAGTGCGCTGAAGAAACGGTGCAAAAAGGTTTTTTGGAGCACCTCATTCAGAGTTAGCCACCCACTAGATCCTTCACGAAATGTTTTTCAGCTTCTGTTACATGAAAAGATTAGCAGCATCACAGCAGTCGCAGTGATGAGACAACCCTCTCAGCCTCTGATTTTATCACAATCTGTATTAAGATACCGACAGGAATGCTTATTGAAATCTTAAGCAAACAGTTTTAAAGCAAAAAAGCTTTGCTTTAAAAGATGAACACAAATTCTCTTAAATGGTATGTGAGCAGTAAAACAGCCTTGGTGCTTTTGTTGCTATGGCCTCGTTCGGTCTGATATAACCAGTGGTGCCTTGTAGAGGCAGACAGTAACGTTCGAAGAATGTAAAGACTGCTCTAAGCTCTTCAACAATATATTATTGTTTTGAATATTAGAGGATCCTTAGGTGAACCTATGAGTTATAACAAATTGAAGTTCCTGGCACATGAAAAGCGATTTTTCCACTACAGACAGTGTGAGAAACATCAGTAAATATCTTAAGCTACTAAAGAAAGGTAGGTTTAGTGAATAACGCAGTGCAATCTTCTGCTGCACAATCCTGGGTCAGGGCTTTTATGTGGCTGTTAAAGGACAGCAGCCACAACTCAACAACTGCTTAGAAACTGTTGAACAAGCATGAAGAGCAGCCTTAACTATTGACCTGTTTATCTCAAAACTCATTGGGCCTCAAAGGAACCACTGGATGAGATGGAGAAGCAGGATGGAGCTTCTAATACATGAGCACTACCACTCATGATTGATAATGCTCGAATGAGCTTCTAGTTCAAATCTTCCTGTGAAGTTTCCTCCCACAGGCCAAGGAAGGTATGTTGGGCTAACTGGTGATTCTAAACTGGTCATAGATGTGAGACACAGAAAGTGAATAGTGTGGAGTGATCAGTAAGACCAGCCAACATTCATTTCAATTCAGTTTTATATAGCGCCAAATCACAACATCAGTCGCCTCAAGGCGCTTTACATTGTAAGGTAGACCCTACAATAATACATACAGTGAAAAACCCAACAATCATATGACCCCCTATGAGCAAGCTCTTTGGCGACAGTGGGAAGGAAAAACTCCCTTTTAACAGGAAGAAACCTCCGGCAGAACCAGGCTCAGGGAGGGGCGGGGCCATCTGCTGCCACCGGTTGGGGTGAAAGAAGGAAGACAGGATAGAGACATGCTGTGGAAGAGAGCCAGAGATTAATAACAAGTATGGTTGAATGCAGGGAGATCTATGAACACATGGTGAATGAGAAAGGGGACTGAAAAGGAAAAACCCAATGCATCATGGGAGTCCCCCAGCAG